>CAJQUW010009496.1:600000-879743 GCA_907163375.1 Prostheceraeus crozeri | reverse complement strand
GGATGTACAGTGGTGTGCTGAGCTTAAGTTTGGCTTTTTTGGGTAATCGGTGCAGTAGCGCAGAATATTTTGGCTTTTTTGGATTTGAGTATCGAAATGTGGACTGATTTTGTGGATTTCAATTGCTGTGGAGGAGTGGCATCGATAGCTATGGTAATGAAACTGATAGTGTGGATGTAGAGTGGTGTTGTGAGTTTAAGTTTGGCTTTTTTGGGTAATCGGTGAAGTAGCGCAGAATATTTTGGCTTTTTGGATTTGAGTATCGAAATGTGGACTGATTTTGTGGATTTGAATTGCTGTGGAGGAGTGGCATCGATAGCTATGGTAATGAAACTGATAGTGTGGATGTAGACTGGTGTGGTGAGCTTAAGTTTGGCTTTTTTGGGTAATCGGTGAAGTAGCGCAGAATATTTTGGCTTTTTTGGATTTGAGTATCGAAATGTGGACTGATTTTGTGGATTTGAATTGCTGTGGAGGAGTGGCATCGATAGCTATGGTAATGAAACTGATAGTATGGATGTAGACTGGTGTGCTGAGGCTAGGTTTGGCTTTTTTGGGTAATCGGTGCAGTAGCGCAGAATATTTTGGCTTTTTTGGATTTGAGTATCTAAATGTGGACTGATTTTGTGGATATGAATTGCTGTGGAGGAGTGGCATCGATAGCTATGGTAATGAAACTGATAGTGTGGATGTAGAGTGGTGTTGTGAGCTTAAGTTTGGCTTTTTTGGGTAATCGGTGAAGTAGCGCAGAATATTTCGGCTTTTTTGGATTTGAGTATCGAAATGTGGACTGATTTTGTGGATATGAATTGCTGTGGAGGAGTGGCATCGATAGCTATGGTAATGAAACTGATAGTGTGGATGTAGAGTGGTGTTGTGAGCTTAAGTTTGGCTTTTTTGGGTAATCGGTGAAGTAGCGCAGAATATTTTGGCTATTTTGGATTTGAGTATCGAAATGTGGATTGATTTTGTGGATGTGAATTGCTGTGGAGGAGTGGCATCGATAGCTATGGTAATGAAACTGATAGTGTGGATGTAGAGTGGTGTTGTGAGCCTAAGTTTGGCTTTTTTGGGTAATCGGTGAAGTAGCGCAGAATATTTTGACTCTTTTGGATTTGAGTATCGAAATGTGGACTGATTTTGTGGATTTGAATTGCTGTAGAGGAGTGGCATCGATAGCTATGGTAATGAAACTGATAGTGTGGATGTAGACCGCTGTGGTGAGGATAGGTTTGGCTTTTTTGGGTAATCGGTGCAGTAGCGCAGAATATTTTGGCGTTTTTCTTGGATTTGAGTATCGAAATGTGGACTGATTTTGTGGATTTGAATTGCTGTGGAGGAGTGGCATCGATAGCTATGGTAATGAAACTGATGGTGTGGATGTAGACTGGTGTGCTGAGGTTAGGTTTGGCTTTTTTGGTAATCGGTGAAGTAGCGCAGAATATCTTGGCTTTTTTTGATTTGAGTATCGAAATGTGGACTGATTTTGTGGATTTGAATAGCTGTGGAGGAGTGGCATCGATAGCTATGGTAGTGAAACTGATAGTGTGGATGGAGACTGGTGTTGTGAGCTTAAGTTTGGCTTTTTTGGGTAATCGGTGAAGTAGCGCAGAATATTTTGGCTTTTTTGGATTTGAGTATGGAAATGTGGACTGATTTTGTGGATTTGAATAGCTGTGGAGGAGTGGCATCGATAGCTATGGTAGTGAAACTGATAGTGTGGATGTAGACTGGTGTTGTGAGCTTAAGTTTGGCTTTTTTGGGTAATCGGTGAAGTAGCGCAGAATATTTTGGCTTTTTTGGATTTGAGTATGGAAATGTGGACTGATTTTGTGGATTTGAATAGCTGTGGAGGAGTGGCATCGATAGCTATGGTAATGAAACTGATAGTGTGGATGTAGAGATGTGTTGTGAGCTTAAGTTTCACTTATTTGGGTAATCGGTGAAGTAGCGCAGAATATTTTGGCTTTTTTGGATTTGAGTATCGAAATGTGGACTGATTTTGTGGATTTGAATTGCTGTGGAGGAGTGGCATCGATAGCTATGGTAATGAAACTGATAGTGTGGATGTAGACTGGTGTTGTGAGCTTAAGTTTGGCTTTTTTGGTTATACGGTACAGTAGTGCAGAATATTTTGGCTTTTTTTGGATTTGAGTATCGAAATGTGGACTGATTTTGTGGATTTGAATAGCTGTGGAGGAGTGGCATCGATAGCTATGGTAGTGAAACTGATAGTGTGGATGTAGACTGGTGTTGTGAGCTTAAGTTTGGCTTTTTTGGGTAATCGGTGAAGTAGCGCAGAATATTTTGGCTTTTTTGGATTTGAGTATGGAAATGTGGACTGATTTTGTGGATTTGAATTGCTGTGGAGGAGTGGCATCGATAGCTATGGTAATGAAACTGATAGTGTGGATGTAGACTGGTGTGCTGAGGTTGAGTTTGGCTTTTTTGGGTAATCGGTGCAGTAGCGCAGAATATTTTGGCTTTTTTTGGATTTGAGTATCGAAATGTGGACTGATTTTGTGGATTTGAATTGCTGTGGAGGAGTGGCATGGATAGCTATGGTAATGAAACTGATAGTGTGGATGTAGACTGGTGTGCTGAGGTTAAGTTTGGCTTTTTTGGGTAATCGGTGCAGTAGCGCAGAATATTTTGGCTTTTTTGGATTTGAGTATCGAAATGTGGACTGATTTTGTGGATTTGAATTGCTGTGGAGGAGTGGCATCGATAGCTATGGTAGTGAAACTGATAGTGTGGATGTAGACTGGTGTTGTGAGCTTAAGTTTGGCTTTTTTGGGTAATCGGTGCAGTAGCGCAGAATATTTTGGCTTTTTTTGGATTTGAGTATCGAAATGTGGACTGATTTTGTGGATTTGAATTGCTGTGGAGGATTGGCATCAATAGCTATGGTAATGAAACTGATAGTGTGGATGTAGACTGGTGTTGTGAGCTTAAGTTTGGCTTTTTTGGGAAATCGGTGAAGTAGCGCAGAATATTTTGGCTTTTTTGGATTTGAGTATCGAAATGTGGACTGATTTTGTGGATTTGAATTGCTGTGGAGGAGTGGCATCGATAGCTATGGTAATGAAACTGATAGTGTGGATGTATACTGGTGTTGTGAGCTTAAGTTTGGCTTTTTTGGTAATCGGTGAAGTAGCGCAGAATATTTTGGCGTTTTTTAATTTGAGTATCGAAATGTGGACTGATTTTGTGGATTTGAATTGCTGTGGAGGAGTGGCATCGATAGCTATGGTAATGAAACTGATAGTGTGGATGTAGACTGGTGTTGTGAGCTTAAGTTTGGCTTTTTTGGGTAATCGGTGAAGTAGCGCAGAATATTTTGGCTTTTTTGGATTTGAGTATGGAAATGTGGACTGATTTTGTGGATTTGAATTGCTGTGGAGGAGTGGCATCGATAGCTATGGTAGTGAAACTGATAGTGTGGATGTAGACTGGTGTTGTGAGCTTAAGTTTGGCTTTTTTGGGTAATCGGTGAAGTAGCGCAGAATATTTTGGCTTTTTTGGATTTGAGTATGGAAATGTGGACTGATTTTGTGGATTTGAATAGCTGTGGAGGAGTGGCATCGATAGCTATGGTAGTGAAACTGATAGTGTGGATGTAGACTGGTGTTGTGAGCTTAAGTTTGGCTTTTTTGGGTAATCGGTGAAGTAGCGCAGAATATTTTGGCTTTTTTGGATTTGAGTATGGAAATGTGGACTGATTTTGTGGATTTGAATAGCTGTGGAGGAGTGGCATCGATAGCTATGGTAGTGAAACTGATAGTGTGGATGGAGACTGGTGTTATGAGCTTAAGTTTGGCTTTTTTGGGTAATCGGTGCAGTAGCGCAGAATATTTTGGCTTTTTTGGATTTGAGTATCGAAATGTGGACTGATTTTGTGGATTTGAATTGCTGTGGAGGAGTGGCATCGATAGCTATGGTAATGAAACTGATAGTGTGGATGTAGACTGGTGTTGTGAGCTTAAGTTTGGCTTTTTTGGGTAATCGGTGAAGTAGCGCAGAATATTTTGGCTTTTTTGGATTTGAGTATCGAAATGTGGACTGATTTTGTGGATTTGAATTGCTGTGGAGGAGTGGCATCGATAGCTATGGTAATGAAACTGATAGTGTGGATGTAGACTGGTGTTGTGAGCTTAAGTTTGGCTTTTTTGGGTAATCGGTGAAGTAGCGCAGAATATTTTGGCTTTTTTGGATTTGAGTATGGAAATGTGGACTGATTTTGTGGATTTGAATAGCTGTGGAGGAGTGGCATCGATAGCTATGGTAGTGAAACTGATAGTGTGGATGTACATTGGTGTTGCGAGCTTAAGTTTGGCTTTTTTGGGTAATCGGTGAAGTAGCGCAGAATATTTTGGCTTTTTTGGATTTGAGTATGGAAATGTGGACTGATTTTGTGGATTTGAATAGCTGTGGAGGAGTGGCATCGATAGCTATGGTAGTGAAACTGATAGTGTGGATGGAGACTGGTGTTGTGAGCTTAAGTTTGGCTTTTTTGGGTAATCGGTGAAGTAGCGCAGAATATTTTGGCTTTTTTGGATTTGAGTATGGAAATGTGGACTGATTTTGTGGATTTGAATAGCTGTGGAGGAGTGGCATCGATAGCTATGGTAGTGAAACTGATAGTGTGGATGGAGACTGGTGTTGTGAGCTTAAGTTTGGCTTTTTTGGGTAATCGGTGAAGTAGCGCAGAATATTTTGGCTTTTTTGGATTTGAGTATGGAAATGTGGACTGATTTTGTGGATTTGAATAGCTGTGGAGGAGTGGCATCGATAGCTATGGTAATGAAACTGATAGTGTGGATGTACATTGGTGTTGCGAGCTTAAGTTTGGCTTTTTTGGGTAATCGGTGAAGTAGCGCAGAATATTTTGGCTTTTTTGGATTTGAGTATGGAAATGTGGACTGATTTTGTAGATTTGAATAGCTGTGGAGGACTGGCATCGATAGCTATGGTAGTGAAACTGATAGTGTGGATGTAGACTGGTGTTGTGAGCTTAAGTTTGGCTGTTTTGGGTGATCGGTGAAGTAGCGCAGAATATTTTGGCTTTTTTGGATTTGAGTATGGAAATGTGGACTGATTTTGTGGATTTGAATAGCTGTGGAGGAGTGGCATCGATAGCTATGGTAGTGAAACTGATAGTGTGGATGTAGACTGGTGTTGTGAGCTTAAGTTTGGCTTTTTTGGGTAATCGGTGAAGTAGCGCAGAATATTTTGGCTTTTTTGGATTTGAGTATGGAAATGTGGACTGATTTTGTGGATTTGAATTGCTGTGGAGGAGTGGCATCGATAGCTATGGTAATGAAACTGATAGCGTGGATGTAGACTGGTGTACTGCGACTAAGTTTGGCTTTTTTGGTAATCGGTGAAGTAGCGCAGAATATATTGGCTTTTTTGGATTTGAGTATCGAAATGTGGACTGATTTTGTGGATTTGAATTGCTGTGGAGGAGTGGCATCGATAGCTATGGTAATGAAACTGATAGTGTGGATGTAGACTGGTGTGCTGAGCTTAAGTTTGGCTTTTTTGGGTAATCGGTGAAGTAGCGCAGAATATTTTGGCTTTTTTGGATTTGAGTATCGAAATGTGGACTGATTTTGTGGATTTGAATTGCTGTGGAGGAGTGGCATCGATAGCTATGGTAATGAAACTGATGGTGTGGATGTAGACTGGTGTGCTGAGGTTAGGTTTGGCTTTTTTGGTAATCGGTGAAGTAGCGCAGAATATTTTGGCGTTTTTTAATTTGAGTATCGAAATGTGGACTGATTTTGTGGATTTGAATTGCTGTGGAGGAGTGGCATCGATAGCTATGGTAATGAAACTGATAGTGTGGATGTAGAGTGGTGTGCTGAGCTTAAGTTTGGCTTTTTTGGGTAATCGGTGAAGTAGCGCAGAATATTTTGGCTTTTTTGGATTTGAGTATCGAAATGTGGACTGATTTTGTGGATTTGAATAGCTGTGGAGGAGTGGCATCGATAGCTATGGTAGTGAAACTGATAGTGTGGATGTAGACTGGTGTTGTGAGCTTAAGTTTGGCTTTTTTGGGTAATCGGTGAAGTAGCGCAGAATATTTTGGCTTTTTTGGATTTGAGTATGGAAATGTGGACTGATTTTGTGGATTTGAATAGCTGTGGAGGAGTGGCATCGATAGCTATGGTAATGAAACTGATAGTGTGGATGTAGATTGGTGTTGTGAGCTTAAGTTTGGCTTTTTTGGGTAATCGGTGAAGTAGCGCAGAATATTTTGGCTTTTTTGGATTTGAGTATGGAAATGTGGACTGATTTTGTGGATTTGAATAGCTGTGGAGGAGTGGCATCGATAGCTATGGTAGTGAAACTGATAGTGTGGATGTAGACTGGTGTTGTGAGCTTAAGTTTGGCTTTTTTGGGTAATCGGTGAAGTAGCGCAGAATATTTTGGCTTTTTTGGATTTGAGTATGGAAATGTGGACTGATTTTGTGGATTTGAATAGCTGTGGAGGAGTGGCATCGATAGCTATGGTAATGAAACTGATAGTGTGGATGTAGACTAGTTTGCTCAGGGTAAGTTTGGCTTTCTTCGGTAATCGGTGAAGTAGCGCAGAATATTTTGGCTTTTTTGGATTTGAGTATCGAAATGTGGACTGATTTTGTGGATTTGAGTTGCTGTGGAGGAGTGGCATCGATAGGTATGGTAATGAAACTGATAGTGTGGATGTAGACTGGTGTGCTGAAGTTGAGTTTGGCTTTCTTGGGTAATCGGTGAAGTAGCGCAGAATATTTTGGCTTTTTTGGATTTGAGTATCG
Source organism: Prostheceraeus crozeri (assembly GCA_907163375.1). Lineage (NCBI taxonomy): Eukaryota > Metazoa > Platyhelminthes > Polycladida > Euryleptidae > Prostheceraeus > Prostheceraeus crozeri. The sequence continues at coordinate 872,940 of CAJQUW010009496.1, read as the reverse complement.
AAATGTGGACTGATTTTGTCGTTTTGAATTGCTGTGGAGGAGTGGCATTGATAGCTATGGTAATGAAACTGATAGTGTGGATGTAGACTGGTGTTGTGAGCTTAAGTTTGGCTTTTTTGGTAATCGGTGAAGTAGCGCAGAATATTTTGGCGTTTTTGGATTTGAGTATCGAAATGTGGACTGATTTTGTGGATTTGAATTGCTGTGGAGGAGTGGCATCGATAGCTATGGTAATGAAACTGATAGTGTGGATGTAGACTGGTGTGCTGAGGCTAAGTTTGGCTTTTTTTGGTAATCGGTGAAGTAGCGCAGAATATTTTGGCGTTTTTGGATTTGAGTATCGAAATGTGGACTGATTTTGTGGATTTGAATAGCTGTGGAGGAGTGGCATCGATAGCTATGGTAGTGAAACTGATAGTGTGGATGTAGACTGGTGTTGTGAGCTTAAGTTTGGCTTTTTTGGGTAATCGGTGAAGTAGCGCAGAATATTTTGGCTTTTTTGGATTTGAGTATGGAAATGTGGACTGATTTTGTGGATTTGAATTGCTGTGGAGGAGTGGCATCGATAGCTATGGTAATGAAACTGATAGTGTGGATGTAGACTGGTGTTGTGAGCTTAAGTTTGGCTTTTTTGGGTAATCGGTGAAGTAGCGCAGAATATTTTGGCTTTTTTGGATTTGAGTATCGAAATGTGGACTGATTTTGTGGATTTGAATAGCTGTGGAGGAGTGGCATCGATAGCTATGGTAGTGAAACTGATAGTGTGGATGTAGACTGGTGTTGTGAGCTTAAGTTTGGCTTTTTTGGGTAATCGGTGAAGTAGCGCAGAATATTTTGGCTTTTTTGGATTTGAGTATGGAAATGTGGACTGATTTTGTGGATTTGAATAGCTGTGGAGGAGTGGCATCGATAGCTATGGTAGTGAATTTGATAGTGTGGATGGAAACTGGTGTTATGAGCTTTAATTTGGCTTTTTTGGGTAATCGGTGAAGTAGCGCAGAATATTTTGGCTTTTTTGGATTTGAGTATGGAAATGTGGACTGATTTTGTGGATTTGAATAGCTGTGGAGGAGTGGCATCGATAGCTATGGTAGTGAAACTGATAGTGTGGATGTAGACTGGTGTTGTGAGCTTAAGTTTGGCTTTTTTGGGTAATCGGTGAAGTAGCGCAGAATATTTTGGCTTTTTTGGATTTGAGTATGGAAATGTGGACTGATTTTGTGGATTTGAATAGCTGTGGAGGAGTGGCATCGATAGCTATGGTAGTGAAACTGATAGTGTGGATGTAGACTGGTGTTCTGAGCTTAAGTTTGGCTTTTTTGGGTAATCGGTGCAGTAGCGCAGAATATTTTGGCTTTTTTGGATTTGAGTATCGAAATGTGGACTGATTTTGTGGATTTGAATTGCTGTGGAGGAGTGGCATCGATAGGTATGGTAATGAAACTGATAGTGTGGATGTAGACTGGTGTGCTGAGGTTAGGTTTGGCTTTCTTTGGTAATCGGTGAAGTAGTGCAGAATATTTTGGCGTTTTTGGATTTGAGTATCGAAATGTGGACTGATTTCGTGGATTTGAATTGCTGTGGAGGAGTGGCATCGATAGCTATGGTAATGAAACTGATAGTGTGGATGTAGACTGGTGTTGTGAGGTTAAGTTTGGCTTTTTTGGGTAATCGGTGAAGTAGCGCAGAATATTTTGGCTTTTTGGATTTGAGTATCGAAATGTGGACTGATTTTGTGGATTTGAATAGCTGTGGAGGAGTGGCATCGATAGCTATGGTAGTGAAACTGATAGTGTGGATGTAGACTGGTGTTGTGAGCTTAAGTTTGGCTTTTTTGGGTAATCGGTGAAGTAGCGCAGAATATTTTGGCTTTTTTGGATTTGAGTATCGAAATGTGGACTGATTTTGTGGATTTGAATTGCTGTGGATGAGTGGCATCGATAGCTATGGTAATGAAACTGATAGTGTGGATGTAGACTGGTGTGTTGAGGCTAGGTTTGGCTTTTTTGGGTAATCGGTGCAGTAGCGCAGAATATTTTGGCGTTTTTGGATTTGAGTATCGAAATGTGGACTGATTTCGTCGTTTTGATTGCTGTGGAGGAGTGGCATCGATAGCTATGGTAATGAAACTGATAGTGTTGATGTAGACCGCTGTGCTGAGGTTAGGTTTAGCTTTTTTGGGAAATTGGTGAAGTAGCACAGAATATTTTGACTTTTTTGGATTTGAGTATCGAAATGTGGACTGATTTTGTGGATTTGAATTGCTGTGGAGGAGTGGAATCGATAGCTATGGTAATGAAACTGATAGTGTGGATGTAGACTGGTGTGCTGAGGTTAAGTTTGGCTTTTTTGGGTAATCGGTGCAGTAGCGCAGAATATTTTGGCTTTTTTGGATTTGAGTATCGAAATGTGGACTGATTTTGTGGATTTGAATTGCTGTGGAGGAGTGGCATCGATAGCTATGGTAATGAAACTGATAGTGTGGATGTAGACTGGTGTGCTGAGGCTAAGTTTGGCTTTTTTGGGTAATCGGTGAAGTAGCGCAGAATATTTTGGCGTTTTTGAATTTGAGTATCGAAATGTGGACTGATTTCGTGGATTTGAATTGCTGTGGAGGAGTGGCATCGATAGCTATGGTAATGAAACTGACAGTGTGGATGTAGACTAGTGTGTTGAGGCTAGGTTTGGCTTTTTTGGTAATCGGTGAAGTAGCGCAGAATATTTTGGCGTTTTTCTTGGATTTGAGTATCGAAATGTGGACTGATTTTGTCGTTTTGAATTGCTGTGGAGGAGTGGCATTGATAGCTATGGTAATGAAACTGATAGTGTGGATGTAGACTGGTGTGCTGAGGTTAAGTTTGGCTTTTTTTGGTAATCGGTGAAGTAGCGCAGAATATTTTGGCTTTTTTGGATTTGAGTATCGAAATGTGGACTGATTTTGTGGATTTGAATTGCTGTGGAGGAGTGGCATCGATAGCTATGGTAATGAAACTGATAGTGTGGATGTAGACTGGTGTGCTGAGGTTAAGTTTGGCTTTTTTGGGTAATCGGTGCAGTAGCGCAGAATATTTTGGCTTTTTTTGGATTTGAGTATCGAAATGTGGACTGATTTTGTGGATTTGAATTGCTGTGGAGGAGTGGCATCGATAGGTATGGTAATGAAACTGATAGTGTGGATGTAGACTGGTGTGCTGAGGTTAGGTTTGGCTTTTTTGGTAATCGGTGAAGTAGCGCAGAATATTTTGGCGTTTTTTTTGGATTTGAGTATCGAAATGTGGACTGATTTTGTGGATTTGAATTGCTGTGGATGAGTGGCATCGATAGCTATGGTAATGAAACTGACAGTGTGGATGTAGACTGGTGTGTTGAGGTCAAGTTTGGCTTTTTTTGGTAATCGGTGATGTAGCGGAGAATATTTCGGCTTGGTTTGGATTTGAGTATCGAAATGTGGACTGATTTTGTGGATTTGAATTGCTGTGGAGGAGTGGCATCGATAGCTATGGTAATGAAACTGATAGTGTGGATGTAGACTGGTGTGCTGAGGTTAGGTTTGGCTTTTTTGGGTAATCGGTGAAGTAGCGCAGAATATTTTGGCTTTTTTGGATTTGAGTATCGAAATGTGGACTGATTTTGTGGATTTGAATTGGTGTGGAGGAGTGGCATGAATAGCTATGGTAATGAAGCTGATAGTGTGGATGTAGACTGGTGTGCTGAAGTTGAGTTTGGCATTTTTGGGTAATCCGTGCAGTAGCGCAGAATATTTTGGCTTTTTTCTTGGATTTGAGTATCGAAATGTGGACTGATTTTGTCGATTTGAGTTGCTGTGGAGTAGTGGCATCGATAGCTATGGTAATGAAACTGATAGTGTGGATGTAGACCGCTGTGCTGAGGCTAAGTTTGGCTTTTTTGGGTAATCGGTGCAGTAGCGCAGAATATTTTGGCTTTTTTGGATTTGAGTATCGAAATGTGGACTGATTTTGTGGATTTGAATTGCTGCAGAGGATTGGCATCGATAGCTATGGTAATGAAACTGACATGGTGGATGTAGACCGGTTTGCTCAGCGTAAGTTTGGCTTTTTTGGGTAATCGGTGCAGTAGCGCAGAATATTTTGGCTTTTTTGGATTTGAGTATCGAAATGTGGACTGATTTTGTGGATTTGAATTGCTGTGGAGGAGTGGCATGGATAGCTATGGTAATGAAGCTGATGGTATGGATGTAGATTTGTGTGCTGAGGCTAAGTTTGGCTTTTTTTGGGTTATCGGTGAAGTAGCGCAGAATATTTTGGCTTTTTTGGATTTGAGTATCGAAATGTGGACTGATTTTGTGGATTTGAGTTGCTGTGGAGGAGTGGCATCGATAGCTATGGTAATGAAACTGATAGTGTGGATGTAGACTGGTGTGCTGAGGTTAGGTTTGGCTTTTTTGGGTAATCGGTGAAGTAGCGCAGAATATTTTGGCTTTTTTGGATTTGAGTATCGAAATGTGGACTGATTTTGTGGATTTGAATTGCTGTGGAGGAGTGGCATCGATAGCAGTGGTAATGAAGCTGATGATGTGGATGTAGACTGGTGTGTTGAGGCCAGGTTTGGCTTTTTGGGTAATCGGTGAAGTAGCGCAGAATATTTTGGCTTTTTTTGAATTTGAGTATCGAAATGTGGACTGATTTTGTCGTTTTGAATTGCTGTGAAGGAGTGGCATCGATAGCTATGGTAATGAAACTGATAGTGTGGATGTAGACTGGTGTGCTGAGGTTAAGTTTGGCTTTTTTGGGTAATCGGTGAAGTAGCGCAGAATATTTTGGCTTTTTTGGATTTGAGTATCGAAATGTGGACTGATTTTGTGGATTTGAATTGCTGTGGAGGAGTGGCATCGATAGCTATGGTAATGAAACTGATAGTGTGGATGTAGACTGGTGTGCTGAATTTAGGTTTGGCTTTTTTGGTAATCGGTGAAGTAGCGCAGAATATTTAGGCGTTTTATTGGATTTGAGTATCGAAATGTGGACTGATTTTGTGGATTTGAATTGCTGTGGAGGAGTGGCATCGATAGCTATGGTAATGAAACTGATAGTGTGGATGGAGACTGGTGTTGTGAGCTTAAGTTTGGCTTTTTTGGGTAATCGATGAAGTAGCGCAGAATATTTTGACTTTTTTGGATTTGAGTATCGAGATGTTGACTGATTTTGTGGATTTGAATTGCTGTGGAGGAGTGGCATCGATAGGTATGGTAATGAAACTGATAGTGTGGATGTAGACTGGTGTGCTGAGCTTAAGTTTGGCTTTTTTGGGTAATCGGTGAAGTAGCGCAGAATATTTTGGCTTTTTTGGATTTGAGTATCGAAATGTGGACTGATTTTGTGGATTTGAATTGCTGTGGAGGAGTGGCATCGATAGCTATGGTAATGAAACTGATAGTGTGGATGTAGACTGGTGTGCTGAGCTTAAGTTTGGCTTTTTTGGGTAATCGGTGAAGTAGCGCAGAATATTTTGGCTTTTTTGGATTTGAGTATCGAAATGTGGACTGATTTTGTGGATTTGAATTGCTGTGGAGGAGTGGCATCGATAGCTATGGTAATGAAACTGATAGTGTGGATGTAGACTGGTGTGCTGAGCTTAAGTTTGGCTTTTTTGGGTAATCGGTGAAGTAGCGCAGAATATTTTGGCTTTTTTGGATTTGAGTATCGAAATGTGGACTGATTTTGTGGATTTGAATTGCTGTGGAGGAGTGGCATCGATAGCTATGGTAATGAAACTGATAGTGTGGATGTAGACTGGTGTGCTGAGCTTAAGTTTGGCTTTTTTGGGTAATCGGTGAAGTAGCGCAGAATATTTTGGCTTTTTTGGATTTGAGTATCGAAATGTGGACTGATTTTGTGGATTTGAATTGCTGTGGAGGAGTGGCATCGATAGCTATGGTAATGAAACTGATAGTGTGGATGTAGAGTGGTATGCTGAGGTTAAGTTTGGCTTTTGTGGATGATCGGTGAAGTAGCGAAGAATAGTTTGTCGCTTTTTTGGATTTGAGTATCGAAATGTGGACTGATTTTGTGGATTTGAATTGCTGTGGAGGAGTGGCATCGATAGCTATGGTAATGAAACTGATAGCGTGGATGTAGACTGGTGTACTGCGACTAAGTTTGGCTTTTTTGGTAATCGGTGAAGTAGCGCAGAATATTTTGGCTTTTTTGGATTTGAGTATCGAAATGTGGACTGATTTTGTGGATTTGAATTGCTGTGGAGGAGTGGCATCGATAGCTATGGTAATGAAACTGATAGTGTGGATGTAGACTGGTGTGCTGAGCTTAAGTTTGGCTTTTTTGGGTAATCGGTGAAGTAGCGCAGAATATTTTGGCTTTTTTGGATTTGAGTATGGAAATGTGGACTGATTTTGTGGATTTGAATAGCTGTGGAGGAGTGGCATCGATAGTTATGATAGTGAAACTGATAGGGTGGATGGAGACTGGTGTGTGAGCTTAAGTTTGGCTTTTTTGGGTAATCGGTGGTGCAGTAGCGCAGAATATTTTGGCTTTTTTGGATTTGAGTATCGAAATGTGGACTGATTTTGTGGATTTGAATTGCTGTGGAGGAGTGGCATCGATAGCTATGGTAATGAAACTGATAGTGTGGATGTAGACTGGTGTGCTGAGCATAAGTTTGGCTTTTTTGGGTAATCGGTGCAGTAGCGCAGAATATTTTGGCTTTTTTGGATTTGAGTATCGAAATGTGGACTGATTTTGTGGATTTGAATTGCTGTGGAGGAGTGGCATCGATAGCTATGGTAATGAAACTGATAGTGTGGATGTAGACTGGTGTGCTGAGCTTAAGTTTGGCTTTTTTGGGTAATCGGTGAAGTAGCGCAGAATATTTTGGCTTTTTTTGGATTTGAGTATCGAAATGTGGACTGATTTTGTGGATTTGAATTGCTGTGGAGGAGTGGCATCGATAGCTATGGTAATGAAACTGATGGTATGGATGTAGACCGGTGTGCTGAGGTTAAGTTTGGCTTTTTGGGTAATCGGTGATGTAGCGGAGAATATTTTGGCGTTTTTTTGGATTTGAATATCGAAATGTGGACTGATTTTGTGGATTTGAATTGCTGTGGAGGAGTGGCATCGATAGCTATGGTAATGAAACTGATAGTGTGGATGTAGACTTGTGTGCTGCGGTCAAGTTTGGCTTTTTTGGGTAATCGGTGAAGTAGCGCAGAATATTTTGGCTTTTTTGGATTTGAGTATGGAAATGTGGACTGATTTTGTGGATTTGAATAGCTGTGGAGGAGTGGCATCGATAGCTATGGTAGTGAAACTGATAGTGTGGATGTAGATTGGTGTTGCGAGCTTAAGTTTGGCTTTTTTGGGTAATCGGTGAAGTAGCGCAGAATATTTTGGCTTTTTTTGGATTTGAGTATCGAAATGTGGACTGATTTTGTGGATTTGAATTGCTGTGGAGGATTGGCATGGATAGCTATGGTAATGAAACTGATAGTGTGGATGTAGACTGGTGTACTGCGACTAAGTTTGGCTTTTTTGGGAAATCGGTGAAGTAGCGCAGAATATTTTGGCTTTTTTGGATTTGAGTATCGAAATGTGGACTGATTTTGTGGATTTGAATTGCTGTAGAGGAGTGGCATCGATAGCTATGGTAATGAAACTGATAGTGTGGATGTAGACTGGTGTGCTGAGGTTTTGTTTGGCTTTTTTGGGTAATCGGTGAAGTAGCGCAGAATATTTTGGCTTTTTTGGATTTGAGTATCGAAATGTGGACTGATTTTGTGGATTTGAATTGCTGTGGAGGAGTGGCATCGATAGCTATGGTAATGAAACTGATAGTGTGGATGTAGACTGGTGTGCTGAGCTTAAGTTTGGCTTTTTTGGGTAATCGGTGAAGTAGCGCAGAATATTTTGGCTTTTTTGGATTTGAGTATCGAAATGTGGACTGATTTTGTGGATTTGAATTGCTGTGGAGGAGTGGCATCGATAGCTATGGTAATGAAACTGATAGTGTGTATGTAGACTGGTATGCTGAGATTAAGTTTAGCTTTTTTGGATGATCGATGAAGCAGCGCAGAATATTTTGGCTTTTTTGGATTTGAGTATCGAAATGTGGACTGATTTTGTGGATTTGAATTGCTGTGGAGGAGTGGCATCGATAGCTATGGTAATGAAACTGATAGTGTGGATGTAGACTGGTGTGCTGAGGTTAAGTTTGGCTTTTTTGGGTAATCGGTGCAGTAGCGCAGAATATTTTGGCTTTTTTGGATTTGAGTATCGAAATGTGGACTGATTTTGTGGATTTGAGTTGCTGTGGAGGAGTGGCATCGATAGCTATGGTAATGAAACTGATAGTGTGGATGTAGACCGGTGTGCTAAGGTAAGTTTGGCTTTTTTTGGTAATCGGTGAAGTAGCGCAGAATATTTTGACTTTTTTCGATTTCAGTATCGAAATGTGGACTGATTTTGTTTATTTGAGTTGCTGTGGAGGAGTGGCATCGATAGCTATGGTAATGAAACTGATAGTGTGGATGTAGACTGGTGTGCTGAGCTTAAGTTTGGCTTTTTTGGGTAATCGGTGATGTAGCGCAGAATATCTTGGCTTTTTTGGATTTGAGTATCGAAATGTGGACTGATTTTGTGGATTTGAATTGCTGTGGAGGAGTGGCATCGATAGCTATGGTAATGAAACTGATAGTGTGGATGTAGACTGGTGTGCTGAGCTTAAGTTTGGCTTTTTTGGGTAATCGGTGAAGTAGCGCAGAATATTTTGGCTTTTTTGGATTTGAGTATCGAAATGTGGACTGATTTTGTGGATTTGAATTGCTGTGGAGGAGTGGCATCGATAGCTATGGTAATGAAACTGATAGTGTGGATGTAGACTGGTGTGCTGAGCTTTAGTTTGGCTTTTTTGGGTAATCGGTGAAGTAGCGCAGAATATTTTGGCTTTTTTGGATTTGAGTATCGAAATGTGGACTGATTTTGTGGATTTGAATTGCTGTGGAGGAGTGGCATCGATAGCTATGGTAATGAAACTGATAGTGTGGATGTAGACTGGTGTGCTGAGGCTAAGTTTGGCTTTTTTGGGTAATCGGTGAAGTAGCGCAGAATATTTTGGCGTTTTCCTTTGGATTTGAGTATCGAAATGTGGACTGATTTTGATGATTTGAATTGCTGTGGAGGAGTGGCATGGATAGCTATCGGTAATGAAACTGATAGTGTGGATGTAGACTGGTGTGCTGAGGCTAAGTTTGGCTTTTTTTGGTAATCGGTGCAGTAGCGCAGAATATTTTGGCGTTTTTTTGGATTTGAGTATCGAAATGTGGACTGATTTTGTGGATTTGAATTGCTGTGGAGGATTGGCATGGATAGCTATGGTAATGAAACTGATAGTGTGGATGTAGACTGGTGTGCTGAGGTTAGGTTTGGCTTTTTTGGGTAATCGGTGAAGTAGCGCAGAATATTTTGGCTTTTTTGGATTTGAGTATCGAAATGTGGACTGATTTTGTGGATTTGAATTGCTGTGGAGGAGTGGCATCGATAGCTATGGTAATGAAACTGATAGTGTGGATGTACACTGGTGTGCTGAGGTTGAGTTTGGCTTTTTTGGGTAATCGGTGCAGTAGCGCAGAATATTTTGGCGTTTTTGGATTTGAGTATCGAAATGTGGACTGATTTTGTGGATTTGAATTGCTGTGGAGGAGTGGCATCGATAGCTATGGTAATGAAACTGATAGTGTGGATGTAGACTGGTGTGCTGAGGTTAGGTTTGGCTTTCTTTGGTAATCGGTGAAGTAGTGCAGAATATTTTGGCTTTTTTGGATTTGAGTATCGAAATGTGGACTGATTTCGTGGATTTGAATTGCTGTGGAGGAGTGGCATCGATAGCTATGGTAATGAAACTGATAGTGTGGATGTAGACTGGTGTGCTGAGGTTAAGTTTGGCTTTTTTGGGTAATCGGTGAAGTAGCGCAGAATATTTTGGCTTTTTTGGATTTGAGTATCGAAATGTGGACTGATTTTGTGGATTTGAATTGCTGTGGAGGAGTGGCATCGATAGCTATGGTAATGAAACTGATAGTGTGGATGTAGACTGGTGTGCTGAGCTTAAGTTTGGCTTTTTTGGGTAATCGGTGCAGTAGCGCAAAATATTTCCGCGCTTTTTTTCGATTTGAGTATCGAAATGTGGACTGATTTTGTGGATTTGAATTGCTGTGGAGGAGTGGCATGGATAGCTATGGTAATGAAACTGATAGCGTGGATGTAGACTGGTGTACTGCGACTAAGTTTGGCATTTTTGGGTAATCGGTGAAGTAGCGCAGAATATTTTGGCTTTTTTGGATTTGAGTATCGAAATGTGGACTGATTTTGTGGATTTGAATTGCTGTGGAGGAGTGGCATCGATAGCTATGGTAATGAAACTGATAGTGTGGATGTAGACTGGTGTGCTGAGGTTAAGTTTGGCTTTTTTGGGTAATCGGTGCAGTAGCGCAGAATATTTTGGCTTTTTTGGATTTGAGTATCGAAATGTGGACTGATTTTGTGGATTTGAATTGCTGTGGAGGAGTGGCATGGATATCTATGGTAATGAAACTGATAGTGTGGATGTAGACTAGTGTGCTGAGGCTAAGTTTGGCTTTTTTCGGTAATCGATGAAGTAGCGCAGAATATTTTGACTTTTTTGGATTTGAGTATCGAGATGTTGACTGATTTTGTGGATTTGAATTGCTGTGGAGGAGTGGCATCGATAGCTATGGTAATGAAACTGATGATAGTGTGGATGTAGACTGGTGTGCTGAGGTTAAGTTTGGCTTTTTTGGGTAATCTGTGAAGTAGCGCAGAATATTTTGGCTTTTTTGGATTTGAGTATCGAAATGTGGACTGATTTTGTGGATTTGAATTGCTGTGGAGGAGTGGCATCGATAGCTATGGTAATGAAACTGATAGTGTGGATGTAGACTGGTGTGCTGAGGTTAAGTTTGGCTTTTTTGGGTAATCGGTGAAGTAGCGCAGAATATTTTGGCTTTTTTGGATTTGAGTATCGAAATGTGGACTGATTTTGTGGATTTGAATTGCTGTGGAGGAGTGGCATCGATAGCTATGGTAATGAAACTGACAGTGTGGATGTAGACCGGTGTGCTAAGGTAAGTTTGGCTTTTTTTGGTAATCGGTGAAGTAGCGCAGAATATTTTGGCTTTTTTGGATTTGAGTATCGAAATGTGGACTGATTTTGTCGTTTTGAATTGCTGTGGAGGAGTGGCATTGATAGCTATGGTAATGAAACTGATAGTGTGGATGTACACTGGTGTGCTGAGGTTAAGTTTGGCATTTTTGGGAAATCGGTGAAGTAGCGCAGAATATCTTGGCTTTTTTGGATTTGAGTATCGAAATGTAGACTGATTTTGTGGATTTGAATTGCTGTGGAGGAGTGGCATGGATAGCTACGGTAATGAAACTGATAGTGTGGATGTAGACTGGTATGCTGAGGTTATGTTTGGCTTTTTTGGGTAATCGGTGAAGTAGCGCAGAATATTTTGGCTTTTTTGGATTTGAGTATCGAAATATGGACTGATTTTGTGGATTTGAATTGCTGTGGAGGAGTGGCATCGATAGCTATGGTAATGAAACTGATAGTGTGGATGTAGACTGGTGTTCTGAGCTTAAGTTTGGCTTTTTTGGGTAATCGGTGAAGTAGCGCAGAATATTTTGGCTTTTTTGGATTTGAGTATCGAAATGTGGACTGATTTTGTGGATTTGAATTGCTGTGGAGGAGTGGCATCGATAGGTATGGTAATGAAACTGATAGTGTGGATGTAGACTGGTGTGCTGAGGTTAAGTTTGGCTTTTTTTGGTAATCGGTGCAGTAGCGCAGAATATTTTGGCGTTTTTTTGGATTTGAGTATCGAAATGTGGACTGATTTTGTGGATTTGAATTGCTGTGGAGGAGTGGCATCGATAGCTATGGTAATGAAACTGATGGTGTGGATGTAGACTGGTGTGCTGAGGTTAGGTTTGGCTTTTTTGGTAATCGGTGAAGTAGCGCAGAATATTTTGGCGTTTTTTAATTTGAGTATCGAAATGTGGACTGATTTTGTCGTTTTGTATTGCTGTGGAGGAGTGGCATTGATAGCTATGGTAATGAAACTGATAGTGTGGATGTAGACTGGTGTGCTGAAGTTGAGTTTGGCATTTTTGGGTAATCCGTGCAGTAGCGCAGAATATTTTGGCTTTTTTGGATTTGAGTATCGAAATATTGACTGATTTTGTCGTTTTGAATTGCTGCGAAGGAGTGGCATCGATAGCTATGGTAATGAAACTGATAGTGTGGATGTAGACTGGTGTGCTGAGGTTAAGTTTGGCTTTTTTTGGTAATCGGTGAAGTAGCGCAGAATATTTTGGCTTTTTTGGATTTGAGTATCGAAATGTGGACTGATTTTGTGGATTTGAATTGCTGTGGAGGAGTGGCATCGATAGCTATGGCAATGAAACTGATGGTGTGGATGGAGACTGGTGTGCTGAGGCTAAGTTTAGCTTTTTTGTGAAATTGGTGAAGTAGCGCAGAATATTTTGACTTTTTTGGATTTGAGTATCGAAATGTGGACTGATTTTGTGGATTTGAATTGCTGTGGAGGAGTGGCATCGATAGGTATGGTAATGAAACTGATAGTGTGGATGTAGACTGGTGTGCTGAGGTTAAGTTTGGCTTTTTTGGGTAATCGGTGAAGTAGCGCAGAATATTTTGGCTTTTTTGGATTTGAGTATCGAAATGTGGACTGATTTTGTGGATTTGAATTGCTGTGGAGGAGTGGCATCGATAGCTATGGTAATGAAACTGATAGTGTGGATGTAGACTGGTGTGCTGAGGTTAAGTTTGGCTTTTTTGGGTAATCGATGAAGTAGCGCAGAATATTTTGACTTTTTTGGATTTGAGTATCGAAATGTGGACTGATTTTGTGGATTTGAATTGCTGTGGAGGAGTGGCATCGATAGCTATGGTAGTGAAACTGATAGTGTGGATGGAGACTGGTGTTGTGAGCTTAAGTTTGGCTTGTTTGGGTAATCGGTGCAGTAGCGCAGAATATTTTGGCTTTTTTGGATTTGAGTATGGAAATGTGGACTGATTTTGTGGATTTGAATTGCTGTGGAGGAGTGGCATCGATAGCTATGGTAATGAAACTGATAGTGTGGATGTAGACTGGTGTGCTGAGGTTAAGTTTGGCTTTTTTAGGAAATCTATGAAGTAGCGCAGAATATTTTGGCTTTTTTGGATTTGAGTATCGAAATGTGGACTGATTTTGTGGATTTGAATTGCTGTGGAGGAGTGGCATCGATAGCTATGGTAATGAAACTGACAGTGTGGATGTAGACCGGTGTGCTAAGGTAAGTTTGGCTTTTTTTGGTAATCGGTGATCTAGCGCAGAATATTTTGGCTTTTTTGGATTTGTGTATCGAAATGTGGACTGATTTTGTCGTTTTGAATTGCTGTGAAGGAGAGGCATTGATAGCTATGGCAATGAAACTGATGGTGTGGATGGAGACTGGTGTGCTGAGGTTAAGTTTGGGTTTTTTGGGAAATCGGTGAAGTAGCGGAGAATATTTTGGATTTTTTGGATTTGAGTATCGAAATGTGGACTGATTTTGTGGATTTGAATTGCTGTGGAGGAGTGGGATCGATAGCTATGGTAATGAAGCTGATAGTGTGGATGTAGACCGGTGTGATGAGGTTAAGTTTGGCTTTTTTGGGAAATTGGTGAAGTAGCACAGAATATTTTGACTTTTTTGGATTTAAGTATCGAAATGTGGACTGATTTTCTGGATTTGAATTGCTGTGGAGGAGTGGAATCGATAGCTATGGTAATGAAACTGATAGTGTGGATGTAGACTGGTGTGCTGAGGTTAAGTTTGGCTTTTTTGGGTAATCGGTGCAGTAGCGCAGAATATTTTGGCTTTTTTGGATTTGAGTATCGAAATGTGGACTGATTTTGTGGATTTGAATTGCTGTGGAGGAGTGGCATCGATAGCTATGGTAATGAAACTGATAGTGTGGATGTAGACTGGTGTGCTGAGGCTAAGTTTGGCTTTTTTGGGTAATCGGTGCAGTAGCGCAGAATATTTTGGCTTTTTTTGGATTTGAGTATCGAAATGTGGACTGATTTTGTGGATTTGAATTGCTGTGGAGGAGTGGCATGGATAGCTATGGTAATGAAACTGATAGTGTGGATGTAGACTGGTGTGCTGAGGTTAAGTTTGGCTTTTTTGGGTAATCGGTGAAGTAGCGCAGAATATTTTGGCTTTTTTGGATTTGAGTATCGAAATGTGGACTGATTTTGTGGATTTGAATTGCTGTGGAGGAGTGGCATCGATAGCTATGGTAATGAAACTGATAGTGTGGATGTAGACCGGTGTGCTGAGGTTAAGTTTGGCTTTTTTGGGTAATCGATGAAGTAGCGCAGAATATTTTGACTTTTTTGGATTTGAGTATCGAAATGTGGACTGATTTTGTGGATTTGAATTACTGCGAAGGAGTGGCATCGATAGGTATGGTAATGAAACTGATAGTGTGGATGTAGACTGGTGTGCTGAAGTTGAGTTTGGCATTTTTGGGTAATCCGTGCAGTAGCGCAGAATATTTTGGCTTTTTTGGATTTGAGTATCGAAATATTGACTGATTTTGTCGTTTTGAATTGCTGCGAAGGAGTGGCATCGATAGCTATGGTAATGAAACTGATAGTGTGGATGTAGACTGGTGTGCTGAGGTTAAGTTTGGCTTTCTTGGGTAATCGGTGAAGTAGCGCAGAATATTTTGGCGTTTTTGGATTTGAGTATCGAAATGTGGACTGATTTTGTGGATTTGAATTGCTGTGGAGGAGTGGCATCGATAGCTATGGTAATGAAACTGACAGTCTGGATGTAGACTAGTTTGCTCAGGGTAAGTTTGGCTTTTTTGGTAATCGGTGAAGTAGCGCAGAATATTTTGGCGTTTTTGGATTTGAGTATCGAAATGTGGACTGATTTTGTGGATTTGAATTGCTGTGGAGGAGTGGCAGGGATAGCTATCGGTAATGAAACTGATAGTGTGGATGTAGACTGGTGTGCTGAGGTTAAGTTTGGCTTTTTTGGGTAATCGGTGAAGTAGCGCAGAATATTTTGGCTTTTTTGGATTTGAGTATCGAAATGTGGACTGATTTTGTGGATTTGAATTGCTGTGGAGGAGTGGCATGGATAGCTATGGTAATGAAACTGATAGTGTGGATGTACACTGGTGTGCTGAGGCTAAGTTTGGCTTTCTTGGGTAATCGATGAAGTAGCGCAGAATATTTTGACTTTTTTGGATTTGAGTATCGAATTGTGGACTGATTTTGTCGTTTTGAATTACTGCGAAGGAGTGGCATCGATAGCTATGGTAATGAAACTGATAGTGTGGATGTAGACTGGTGTGCTGAGGTTAAGTTTGGCTTTTTTGGGTAATCGGTGAAGTAGCGCAGAATATTTTGGCTTTTTTGGATTTGAGTATCGAAATGTGGACTGATTTTGTGGATTTGAATTGCTGTGGAGGAGTGGCATCGATAGCTATGGTAATGAAACTGATAGTGTGGATGTAGACTGGTGTGCTGAGGTTAAGTTTGGCTTTTTTGGGTAATCGGTGAAGTAGTGCAGAATATTTTGGCGTTTTTGGATTTGAGTATCGAAATGTGGACTGATTTCGTGGATTTGAATTGCTGTGGAGGAGTGGCATCGATAGCTATGGTAATGAAACTGACAGTGTGGATGTAGACTAGTGTGTTGAGGCTAGGTTTGGCTTTTTTGGTAATCGGTGAAGTAGCGCAGAATATTTTGGCGTTTTTCTTGGATTTGAGTATCGAAATGTGGACTGATTTTGTGGATTTGAATTGCTGTGGAGGAGTGGCATCGATAGCTATGGTAATGAAACTGATAGTGTGGATGTAGACTGGTGTGCTGAGGTTAAGTTTGGCTTTTTTGGGTAATCGGTGAAGTAGCGCAGAATATTTTGGCTTTTTTGGATTTGAGTATCGAAATGTGGACTGATTTTGTGGATTTGAATTGCTGTGGAGGAGTGGCATCGATAGCTATGGTAATGAAACTGATAGTGTGGATGTAGACTGGTGTGCTGAGGTTAAGTTTGGCTTTTTTGGGTAATCGGTGAAGTAGCGCAGAATATTTTGGCGTTTTTTTTGGATTTGAGTATCGAAATGTGGACTGATTTTGTGGATTTGAATTGCTGTGGAGGAGTGGCATCGATAGCTATGGTAATGAAACTGATGGTGTGGATGTAGACTGGTGTGCTGAGGTTAGGTTTGGCTTTTTTGGTAATCGGTGAAGTAGCGCAGAATATTTTGGCGTTTTTTAATTTGAGTATCGAAATGTGGACTGATTTTGTGGATTTGAATTGCTGTGGAGGAGTGGCATCGATAGCTATGGTAATGAAACTGATAGTGTGGATGTAGACTGGTGTGCTGAGGTTAAGTTTGGCTTTTTTGGGTAATCGGTGAAGTAGCGCAGAATATTTTGGCTTTTTTGGATTTCAGCATCGAAATGTGGACTGATTTTGTGGATTTGAGTTGCTGTGGAGGAGTGGCATCGATAGCTAAGGTAATGAAACTGACAGTGTGGATGTAGAGTGGTGTGCCTAGGTTTATTTTGGCTTTTTTTGGGAAATCGGTGAAGTAGCCCAGAATATTTTGGCTTTTTTGGATTTGAGTATCGAAATGTGGACTGATTTTCTGGATTTGAATTGCTGTGGAGGAGTGGCATCGATAGCTATGGTAATGAAACTGATAGTGTGGATGTAGAACGGTGTGCTAAGATAAGTTTGGCTTTTTTTGGTAATCGGTGAAGTAGCGCAGAATATTTTGACTTTTTTCGATTTCAGTATCGAAATGTGGACTGATTTTGTTGATTTGAGTTGCGATTGAGGAGCGGCATCGATAGCTATGGTAATGAAACTGATAGTGTGGATGTAGACTGGTGTGCTGAGGTTAGGTTTGGCTTTTTTGGTAATCGGTGAAGTAGCGCAGAATATTTTGGCGTTTTTTAATTTGAGTATCGAAATGTGGACTGATTTTGTGGATTTGAATTGCTGTGGAGGAGTGGCATCGATAGCTATGGTAATGAAACTGATAGTGTGGATGTAGACTGGTGTGCTGAGGCTAAGTTTGGCTTTTTTGGGTAATCGGTGAAGTAGCGCAGAATATTTTGGCTTTTTTGGATTTGAGTATCGAAATGTGGACTGATTTTGTGGATTTGAATTGCTGTGGAGGAGTGGCATCGATAGCTATGGTAATGAAACTGATAGTGTGGATGTAGACTGGTGTGCTCAGCTTAAGTTTAGCTTTTTTGGGTAATCGGTGAAGTAGCGCAGAATATTTTGGCTTTTTTGGATTTGAGTATCGAAATGTGGACTGATTTTGTGGATTTGAATTGCTGTGGAGGAGTGGCATCGATAGCTATGGTAATGAAACTGATAGTGTGGATGTAGACTGGTGTGCTGAGGTTAAGTTTGGCTTTTTTGGGTAATCGGTGAAGTAGCGCAGAATATTTTGGCTTTTTTGGATTTGAGTATCGAAATGTGGACTGATTTTGTGGATTTGAATTGCTGTGGAGGAGTGGCATCGATAGCTATGGTAATGAAACTGATAGTGTGGATGTAGACTGGTGTGCTGAGGTTAGGTTTGGCTTTTTTGGTAATCGGTGAAGTAGCGCAGAATATTTTGGCTTTTTTGGATTTGAGTATCGAAATGTGGACTGATTTTGTGGATTTGAATTGCTGTGGAGGAGTGGCATCGATAGCTATGGTAATGAAACTGATAGTGTGGATGTAGACTGGTGTGCTGAGGTTAAGTTTGGCTTTTTTGGGTAATCGGTGAAGTAGCGCAGAATATTTTGGCTTTTTTGGATTTGAGTATCGAAATGTGGACTGATTTTGTCGTTTTGAATTGCTGCGAAGGAGTGGCATCGATAGCTATGGTAATGAAACTGATAGTGTGGATGTAGACTGGTGTGCTGAGGTTAAGTTTGGCTTTTTTGGGTAATCGGTGAAGTAGCGCAGAATATTTTGGCTTTTTTGGATTTGAGTATCGAAATGTGGACTGATTTTGTGGATTTGAATTGCTGTGGAGGAGTGGCATGGATAGCTATGGTAATGAAACTGATAGTGTGGATGTAGACTGGTGTGCTGAGGCTAAGTTTGGCATTTTTGGGTAATCGGTGAAGTAGCGCAGAATATTTTGGCGTTTTCCTTTGGATTTGAGTATCGAAATGTGGACTGATTTTGTCGTTTTGAATTGCTGTGGAGGATTGGCATCAATAGCTATGGTAATGAAACTGATGGTGTGGATGTAGACTGGTGTGCTGAGGTTAGGTTTGGCTTTTTTGGTAATCGGTGAAGTAGCGCAGAATATTTTGGCGTTTTTTAATTTGAGTATCGAAATGTGGACTGATTTTGTGGATTTGAATTGCTGTGGAGGAGTGGCATCGATAGCTATGGTAATGAAACTGATAGTGTGGATGTAGACTGGTGTGCTGAGGTTAAGTTTGGCTTTTTTGGGTAATCGGTGAAGTAGCGCAGAATATTTTGGCTTTTTTGGATTTGAGTATCGAAATGTGGACTGATTTTGTGGATTTGAATTGCTGTGGAGGAGTGGCATCGATAGCTATGGTAATGAAACTGATAGTGTGGATGTAGACTGGTGTGCTGAGGTTAAGTTTGGCTTTTTTGGGTAATCGGTGAAGTAGCGCAGAATATTTTGGCTTTTTTGGATTTGAGTATCGAAATGTGGACTGATTTTGTGGATTTGAATTGCTGTGGAGGAGTGGCATCGATAGCTATGGTAATGAAACTGATAGTGTGGATGTAGACTGGTGTGCTGAGGTTAAGTTTGGCTTTTTTGGGTAATCGGTGAAGTAGCGCAGAATATTTTGGCTTTTTTGGATTTGAGTATCGAAATGTGGACTGATTTTGTGGATTTGAATTGCTGCGGAGGATTGGCATCGATAGCTATGGTAATGAAACTGACATGGTGGATGTAGACCGGTTTGCTCAGGGTAAGTTTGGCTTTTTTGGGTAATCAGTGCAGTAGCGCAGAATATTTTGGCTTTTTTGGATTTGAGTATCGAAATGTGGACTGATTTTGTGGATTTGAGTTGCTGTGGAGGAGTGGCATCGATAGGTATGGTAATGAAACTGATAGTGTGGATGTAGACTTGTGTGCTGCGGTCAAGTTTGGCTTTTTTTGGTAATTGGTGAAGTAGCGCAGAATATTTTAGCGTTTTTGGATTTGAGTATCGAAATGTGGACTGATTTTGTCGTTTTAAATTGCTGTGGAGGAGTGGCATGGATAGCTATGGTAATGAAACTGATAGTGTGGATGTAGACTGGTGTGCTGAGGTTAAGTTTGGCTTTTTTGGGTAATCGGTGAAGTAGCGCAGAATATTTTGGCTTTTTTGGATTTGAGTATCGAAATGTGGACTGATTTTGTGGATTTGAATTGCTGTGGAGGAGTGGCATCGATAGCTATGGTAATGAAACTGATAGTGTGGATGTAGACTGGTGTGATGAGGTTAGGTTTGGCATCTTTGGGTAATCGGTGCAGTAGCGCAGAGTATTTTTGCTTTTTTGGATTTGAGTATCGAAATGTGGACTGATTTTGTTGATTTGAGTTGCGATTGAGGAGCGGCATCGATAGCTATGGTAATGAAACTGATGGTGTGGATGTAGACTGTTGTGCTCAGGTTTTGTTTGGCTTTTTTGGGAGATCGGTGATGTAGCGCAGAATATTTTGGCTTTTTTCGATTTCAGTATCGAAATGTGGACTGATTTCGTCGTTTTGATTGCTGTGAAGGAGTGGCATCGATGGCTATGGCAATGAAACTGATGGTGTGGATGGAGACTGGTGTGCTGAGGCTAAGTTTGGCTTTTTTGGGTAATCGGTGATGTAGCGCAGAATATTTTGGCTTTTTTGGATTTGAGTATCGAAATGTGGACTGATTTTGTGGATTTGAATTGCTGTGGAGGAGTGGCATGGATAGCTATCGGTAATGAAACTGATGGTGTGGATGTAGACCGGTATGCTGAGGTTAAGTTTGGCTTTTTTGGGTAATCGATGAAGTAGCGCAGAATATTTTGACTTTTTTGGATTTGAGTATCGAAATGTGGACTGATTTTGTGGATTTGAATTGCTGTGGAGGAGTGGCATCGATAGCTATGGTAATGAAACTGATAGTGTGGATGTAGACCGATGTGCTGAGATTAGGTTTGCCATTTTTGGGTAATCGGTGAAGTAGCGCAGAATATTTCGGCTTGGTTTGGATTTGAGTATCGAAATGTGGACTGATTTTGTGGATTTGAATTGCTGTGGAGGAGTGGCATCGATAGCAATGGTAATGAAACTGATAGTGTGGATGTAGACTGGTGTGCTGAGGTTAAGTTTGGCTTTTTTGGGAAGTCGGAGAAGCAGCACAGGACATTTTGGCGTTTTTCTTGGATTTGAGTATCGAAATGTGGACTGATTTTGTGGATTTGAATTGCTGTGGAGGAGTGGCATCGATAGGTATGGTAATGAAACTGATAGCGTGGATGTAGACTGGTGTGCTGAGGTTAGGTTTGGCTTTTTTGGTAATCGGTGAAGTAGCGCAGAATATTTTGGCGTTTTTTAATTTGAGTATCGAAATGTGGACTGATTTTGTGGATTTGAGTTGCTGTGGAGGAGTGGCATCGATAGCTATGGTAATGAAACTGATAGTGTGGATGTAGACTGGTGTGCTGAGGTTAAGTTTGGCTTTTTTGGGTAATCGGTGAAGTAGCGCAGAATATTTTGGCTTTTTTGGATTTGAGTATCGAAATGTGGACTGATTTTGTGGATTTGAATTGCTGTGGAGGAGTGGCATGGATAGCTATGGTAATGAAACTGATAGTGTGGATGTAGACTGGTGTGCTGAGGCTAAGTTTGGCTTTCTTGGGTAATCGGTGAAGTAGCGCAGAATATTTTGGCTTTTTTGGATTTGAGTATCGAAATGTGGACTGATTTTGTGGATTTGAATTGCTGTGGAGGAGTGGCATCGATAGGTATGGTAATGAAACTGATAGTGTGGATGTAGACTGGTGTGCTGAGGTTAAGTTTGGCTTTTTTTGGTAATCGGTGAAGTAGCGCAGAATATTTTGGCTTTTTTGGATTTGAGTATCGAAATGTGGACTGATTTTGTGGATTTGAATTGCTGTGGAGGAGTGGCATCGATAGCTATGGTAATGAAACTGATAGTGTGGATGTAGACTGGTGTGCTGAGGTTAAGTTTGGCTTTTTTGGGTAATCGGTGAAGTAGCGCAGAATATTTTGGCTTTTTTGGATTTGAGTATCGAAATGTGGACTGATTTTGTGGATTTGAATTGCTGTGGAGGAGTGGCATCGATAGCTATGGTAATGAAACTGATAGTGTGGATGTAGACTGGTGTGCTGAGGTTAAGTTTGGCTTTTTTGGGTAATCGGTGCAGTAGCGCAGAATATTTTGGCTTTTTTGGATTTGAGTATCGAAATGTGGACTGATTTTGTGGATTTGAATTGCTGTGGAGGAGTGGCATCGATAGCTATGGTAATGAAACTGATAGTGTGGATGTAGACTGGTGTGCTGAGGTTAAGTTTGGCTTTTTTGGGTAATCGGTGAAGTAGCGCAGAATATTTTGGCGTTTTTTTGGATTTGAGTATCGAAATGTGGACTGATTTTGTGGATTTGAATTGCTGTGGAGGAGTGGCATCGATAGCTATGGTAATGAAACTGATGGTGTGGATGTAGACTGGTGTGCTGAGATTAAGTTTAGCTTTTTTGGGAAATCGATGAAGCAGCGCAGAATATTTTGGCTTTTTTGGATTTGAGTATCGAAATGTGGACTGATTTTGTGGATTTGAATTGCTGTGGAGGAGTGGCATCGATAGGTATGGTAATGAAGCTGATAGTGTGGATGTAGACTGGTGTGCTGAGGTTAAGTTTGGCTTTTTTGGATGATCGGTGAAGTAGCGCAGAATATTTTGGCTTTTTTTGGATTTGAGTATCGAAATGTGGACTGATTTCGTGGATTTGAGTTGCTGTGGAGGAGTGGCATCGATAGCTATGGTAATGAAACTGATGGTGTGGATGTAGACCGTTGTGCTAAAGTTTAGTTTGGCTTTTTTGGGTAATCGGTGCAGTAGCGCAGAATATTTTGACTTTTTTGGATTTGAGTATCGAAATGTGGACTGATTTTGTGGATTTGAATTGCTGTGGAGGAGTGGCATCGATAGCTATGGTAATGAAACTGATAGTGTGGATGTAGACTGGTGTGCTGAGGTTAAGTTTGGCTTTTTTGGGTAATCGATGAAGTAGCGCAGAATATTTTGACTTTTTTGGATTTGAGTATCGAAATGTGGACTGATTTTGTGGATTTGAATTGCTGTGAAGGAGTGGCATCGATAGCTATGGTAATGAAACTGACAGTGTGGATGTAGACTGGTGTGTTGAGGTCAAGTTTGGCTTTTTTGGGTAATCGGTGATGTAGCGGAGAATATTTTGGCGTTTTTTTTGGATTTGAGTATCGAAATGTGGACTGATTTTGTGGATTTGAATTGCTGTGAAGGAGTGGCATCGATAGCTATGGTAATGAAACTGACAGTGTGGATGTAGACTGGTGTGTTGAGGTCAAGTTTGGCTTTTTTGGGTAATCGGTGAAGTGGCGCAGAATATTTTGGGCGTTTTCTAATTTGAGTATCGAAATGTGGACTGATTTTGTGGATTTGAATTGCTGTGAAGGAGTGGCATGGATACCTATCGGTAATGAAACTGATAGTGTGGATGTAGACCGGTGTGCTGAGGTTGGATTTTGCTTTTTTGGGAAATTGATGAAGCAGCGCAGAATATTTTGGCTTTTTTGGATTTGAGTATCGAAATGTGGACTGATTTTGTTGATTTGAGTTGCGATTGAGGAGTGGCATCGATAGCTATGGTAATGAAACTGATAGTGTGGATGTAGACTGGTGTGCTCAGGTTTTGTTTGGCATTTTTGGGTAATCGGTGATGTAGCGCAGAATATTTTGGCTTTTTTGGATTTGAGTATCGAAATGTGGACTGATTTTGTGGATTTGAATTGCTGTGGAGGAGTGGCATCGATAGGTATGGTAATGAAACTGATAGTGTGGATGTAGACTGGTGTGCTGAGGTTAGGTTTGGCTTTTTTGGTAATCGGTGAAGTAGCGCAGAATATTTTGGCGTTTTTTAATTTGAGTATCGAAATGTGGACTGATTTTGTGGATTTGAATTGCTGTGGAGGAGTGGCATCGATAGGTATGGTAATGAAACTGATAGTGTGGATGTAGACTGGTGTGCTGAGGCTAAGTTTGGCTTTTTTGGGTAATCGGTGATGTAGCGCAGAATATTTTGACTTTTTTGGATTTGAGTATCGAAATGTGGACTGATTTTGTGGATTTGAATTGCTGTGGAGGAGTGGCATCGATAGCTATGGTAATGAAACTGATAGTGTGGATGTAGACTGGTGTGCTGAGGTTAAGTTTGGGTTTTTTGGGAAATCGGTGAAGTAGCGCAGAATATTTTGGCTTTTTTTGGATTTGAGTATCGAAATGTGGACTGATTTTGTGGATTTGAATTGCTGTGGAGGAGTGGCATCGATAGCTATGGTAATGAAACTGATAGTGTGGATGTAGACCGGTGTGCTGAGGTTAAGTTTGGCTTTTTTGGGTAATCGGTGAAGTAGCGCAGAATATTTTGGCTTTTTTGGATTTGAGTATCGAAATGTGGACTGATTTTGTGGATTTGAATTGCTGTGGAGGAGTGGCATCGATAGCTATGGTAATGAAACTGATAGTGTGGATGTAGACTGGTGTGCTGAGGTTAAGTTTGGCTTTTTTGGGTAATCGGTGAAGTAGCGCAGAATATTTTGGCTTTTTTGGATTTGAGTATCGAAATGTGGACTGATTTTGTGGATTTGAATTGCTGTGGAGGAGTGGCATCGATAGCTATGGTAATGAAACTGATAGTGTGGATGTAGACTGGTGTGCTGAGGTTAAGTTTGGCTTTTTTGGGTAATCGGTGCAGTAGCGCAGAATATTTTGGGTTTTTTGGATTTGAGTATCGAAATGTGGACTGATTTTGTGGATTTGAATTGCTGTGGAGGAGTGGCATCGATAGCTATGGTAATGAAACTGACAGTGTGGATGTAGACTGGTGTGCTGAGGCTAAGTTTGGCTTTTTTGGGAAATCGATGAAGTAGCGCAGAATATTCCGGTTTTTTTTTATTTGAGTATCGAAATGTGGACTGATTTTGTGGATTTGAATTGCTGTGGAGGATTGGCATCGATAGCTATGGTAATGAAACTGATAGTGTGGATGTAGACTGGTGTGCTGAGGTTAAGTTTGGGTTTTTTGGGATATCGGTGAAGTAGCGCAGAATATTTTGGCTTTTTTGGATTTGAGTATCGAAATGTGGACTGATTTTGTGGATTTGAATTGCTGTGGAGGACTGGCATCGATGGCTATGGTAATGAAGCTGATAGTGTGGATGTAGACTGGTGTGCTGAGGTTAAGTTTGGCTTTTTTGGGAAATCGGTGATGTAGCGCAGAATATTTTGGCGTTTTTTTGGATTTGAGTATCGAAATGTGGACTGATTTTGTGGATTTGAATTGCTGTGGAGGAGTGGCATCGATAGCTATGGTAATGAAACTGATGGTGTGGATGTAGACTGGTGTGCTGAGGTTGGGTTTGGCTTTTTTGGGAAATCGGTGAAGTAGTGCAGAATATTTTGGCTTTTTTGGATTTGAGTATCGAAATGTGGACTGATTTTGTGGATTTGAATTGCTGTGGAGGAGTGGCATCGATAGCTATGGTAATGAAACTGATGGTATGGATGTAGACCGGTGTGCTGAGGCCAGGTTTTGGTTTTTTGGGTAATCGGTGAAGTGGCGCACAATGTTATGGCTTTTTTGGATTTGAGTATCGAAATGTGGACTGATTTTGTTGATTTGAGTTGCGATTGAGGAGTGGCATCGATAGCTATGGTAATGAAACTGATAGTGTGGATGTAGACTGGTGTGCTCAGGTTTTGTTTGGCTTTTTTGGGAGATCGGTGATGTAGCGCAGAATATTTTGGCTTTTTTGGATTTGAGTATCGAAATGTGGACTGATTTTGTGGATTTGAATTGCTGTGAAGGAGTGGCATCGATAGCTATGGTAATGAAACTGACAGTGTGGATGTAGACTGGTGTGTTGAGGTCAAGTTTGGCTTTTTTGGGTAATCGGTGAAGTGGCGCAGAATATTTTGGCGTTTTTTAATTTGAGTATCGAAATGTGGACTGATTTTGTGGATTTGAGTTGCTGTGGAGGAGTGGCATCGATAGCTATGGTAATGAAACTGATAGTGTGGATGTAGACTGGTGTGCTGAGGTTAAGTTTGGCTTTTTTGGGTAATCGGTGAAGTAGCGCAGAATATTTTGGCTTTTTTGGATTTGAGTATCGAAATGTGGACTGATTTTGTGGATTTGAATTGCTGTGGAGGAGTGGCATCGATAGCTATGGTAATGAAACTGATAGTGTGGATGTAGACTGGTGTGCTGAGGTTAAGTTTGGCTTTTTTGGGAAATCGGTGAAGTAGCGCAGAATATTTTGGCTTTTTTGGATTTGAGTATCGAAATGTGGACTGATTTTGTGGATTTGAATTGCTGTGGAGGAGTGGCATCGATAGCTATGGTAATGAAACTGACAGTGCGGATGTAGACTGGTGTACTGAGCAAAGTTTGGCTTTTTTGGGAAATCGGTGAAGTCGCGGAGAATATTTTCGCTTTTTTGGATTTGAGTATCAAAATCTGGACTGATTTTGTGGATTTGAATTGCTGTGGAGGAGTGGCATGGATAGCTATGGTAATGAAACTGATAGTGTGGATGTAGACCGGTGTGCTGAGGTTAAGTTTGGCTTTTTTGGGTAATCGATGAAGTAGCGCAGAATATTTTGACTTTTTTGGATTTGAGTATCGAAATGTGGACTGATTTTGTGGATTTGAATTGCTGTGGAGGAGTGGCATCGATAGCTATGGTAATGAAACTGATAGTGTGGATGTAGACTGGTGTGCTGAGGTTAAGTTTGGCTTTTTTTGGTAATCGGTGCAGTAGCGCAGAATATTTTGGCGTTTTTTAATTTGAGTATCGAAATGTGGACTGATTTTGTGGATTTGAGTTGCTGTGGAGGAGTGGCATCGATAGGTATGGTAATGAAACTGATAGTGTGGATGTAGACTGGTGTGGTCAGGTTAAGTGTTGCTTTTTTGGGTAATCGGTGCAGTAGCGCAGAATATCTTGGCTTTTTTGGATTTGAGTATCGAAATGTGGACTGATTTTGTGGATTTGAATTGCTGTGGATGAGTGGCATCGATAGCTATGGTAATGAAACTGATAGTGTGGATGTAGACTGGTGTGCTGAGGTTAGGTTTGGCTTTTTTGGGTAATCGGTGATGTAGCGCAGAATATTTTGGCTTTTTTGGATTTGAGTATCGAAATGTGGACTGATTTTGTGGATTTGAATTGCTGTGGATGAGTGGCATCGATAGCTATGGTAATGAAACTGACAGTGTGGATGTAGACTGGTGTGTTGAGGTCAAGTTTGGCTTTTTTTGGTAATCGGTGATGTAGCGGAGAATATTTCGGCTTGGTTTGGATTTGAGTATCGAAATGTGGACTGATTTTGTGGATTTGAATTGCTGTGGAGGAGTGGCATCGATAGCAATGGTAATGAAACTGATAGTGTGGATGTAGACTGGTGTGCTGAGGTTAAGTTTGGCTTTTTTGGGAAATCGGTGATGTAGCGCAGAATATTTTGGCGTTTTTTTGGATTTGAGTATCGAAATGTGGACTGATTTTGTGGATTTGAATTGCTGTGGAGGAGTGGCATCGATAGCTATGGTAATGAAACTGACAGTGTGGATGTAGACCGGTGTGCTCAGGGTACGTTTGGCTTTTTTGGGAAGTCGGTGATGTAGCGCAGAATATTTTGGCTTTTTTCGAATTGAGTGTCGAAATGTGGACTGATTTTGTGGATTTGAATTGCTGTGGAGGAGTGGCATCGATAGCAATGGTAATGAAACTGATAGTGTGGATGTAGACTGGTGTGCTGAGGTTAAGTTTGGCTTTTTTGGGAAGTCGGAGAAGCAGCACAGGACATTTTGGCGTTTTTCTTGGATTTGAGTATCGAAATGTGGACTGATTTTGTGGATTTGAATTGCTGTGGAGGAGTGGCATCGATGGCTATGGCAATGAAACTGATGGTGTGGATGGAGACTGGTGTGCTGAGGTTAAGTTTAGCTTTTTTGGGAAATCTGTGAAGTAGCACAGAATATTTTGACTTTTTTGGATTTGAGTATCGAAATGTGGACTGATTTTGTCGATTTGAATTGCTGTGGAGGAGTGGAATCGATAGCTATGGTAATGAAACTGATAGTGTGGATGTAGACTGGTGTGCTGAGGTTAAGTTTGGCTTTTTTTGGTAATCGGTGCAGTAGCGCAGAATATTTTGGCGTTTTTTTGGATTTGAGTATCGAAATGTGGACTGATTTTGTGGATTTGAATTGCTGTGGAGGAGTGGCATGGATAGCTATGGTAATGAAACTGATAGTGTGGATGTAGACCGGTGTGCTGAGGTTGGATTTTGCTTTTTTGGGAAGTCGGTGAAGTAGCGCAGAATATTTTGGATTTGAGTATCGAAATGTGGACATATTTTGTGGATTTGAGTTGCTGTTGAGGAGTGGGATCGATAGCTATGGTAATGAAACTGATGGTGTGGATGTAGACTGTTGTGCTGAGGTTAGCGTTGGCTTTTTTCGGTAATCGGTGATGTAGCGCAGAATATTTTGGCTTTTTTTGATTTGAGTATCGAAATGTGGACTGATTTTGTGGATTTGAATTGCTGTGGAGGAGTGGCATCGATAGCTATGGTAATGAAACTGATAGTGTGGATGTAGACTGGTGTGCTGAGGTTAAGTTTGGCTTTTTTGGGTAATCGGTGCAGTAGCGCAGAATATTTTGGCTTTTTTGGATTTGAGTATCGAAATGTGGACTGATTTTGTGGATTTGAGTTGCTGTGGAGGAGTGGCATCGATAGCTATGGTAATGAAGCTGATAGTGTGGATGTAGACTGGTGTGCTGAGGTTAAGTTTGGCTTTTTTGGGAAATTGGTGAAGTAGCACAGAATATTTTGACTTTTTTGGATTTGAGTATCGAAATGTGGACTGATTTTCTGGATTTGAATTGCTGTGGAGGAGTGGAATCGATAGCTATGGTAATGAAACTGACAGTGTGGATGTAGACTGGTGTGTTGAGGTCAAGTTTGGCTTTTTTGGGTAATCGGTGAAGTGGCGCAGAATATTTTGGCGTTTTTTTTCGATTTGAGTATCGAAATGTGGACTGATTTTGTGGATTTGAATTGCTGTGGAGGAGTGGCATCGATAGCTATGGTAATGAAACTGATAGTGTGGATGTAGACCGGTGTGCTGAGGTGAAGTTTGGCTTTTTTGGGTAATCGGTGAAGTAGCGCAGAATATTTTGGCTTTTTTGGATTTGAGTATCGAAATGTGGACTGATTTTGTGGATTTGAATTGCTGTGGAGGAGTGGCATCGATAGCTATGGTAATGAAACTGACAGTGTGGATGTAGACTGGTGTGCTCCGGTTTTGTTTGGCTTTTTTGGGAAATTGATGAAGCAGCGCAGAATATTTTGGCTTTTTTCGATTTCAGTATCGAAATGTGGACTGATTTTGTGGATTTGAGTTGCTGTGGAGGAGTGGCATCGATAGCTATGGTAATGAAACTGATAGTGTGGATGTAGACTGGTGTGCTGAGGTTAAGTTTGGCTTTTTTGGGAAATCGGTGAAGTAGCGCAGAATATTTTGGCTTTTTTGGATTTGAGTATCGAAATGTGGACTGATTTTGTGGATTTGAATTGCTGTGGAGGAGTGGCATCGATGGCTATGGTAATGAAACTGACAGTGTGGATGTAGACTGGTGTGCTGAGGTTAGGTTTGGCTGTTTTGGGAAGTCGGTGATGTAGCGCAGAATATTTTGGGTTTTTTGGATTTGAGTGTCGAGATGTGGACTGATTTTGTGGATTTTAATTGCTGTGAAGGAGTGGCATCGATGGCTATGGTAATGAAACTGACAGTGTGGATGTAGACTGGTGTGCTGAGGTTAGGTTTGGCTTTTTTGGTAATCGGTGATGTAGCGCAGAATATTTTGACTTTTTTGGATTTAAGTATCGAAATGTGGACTGATTTTCTGGATTTGAATTGCTGTGGAGGAGTGGAATCGATAGCTATGGTAATGAAACTGACAGTGTGGATGTAGACTGGTGTGCTCAGGTTTAGTTTAGCTTTTTTGGGTAAGCGGTGATGTAGCGCAGAATATTTTGGCTTTTTTGGATTTGAGTATCGAAATGTGGACTGATTTTGTGGATTTGAGTTGCTGTGGAGGAGTGGCATCGATAGCTATGGTAATGAAACTGATAGTGTGGATGTAGACTGGTGTGCTGAGGTTAAGTTTGGCTTTTTTGGGTAATCGGTGAAGTAGCGCAGAATATTTTGGCTTTTTTGGATTTGAGTATCGAATTGTGGACTGATTTTGTGGATTTGAGTTGCTGTGGAGGAGTGGCATCGATAGGTATGGTAATGAAACTGATAGTGTGGATGTAGACTGGTGTGCTGAGGTTAAGTTTGGCTTTTTTGGGAAATCGGTGAAGTAGCGCAGAATATTTTGGCTTTTTTGGATTTGAGTATCGAAATGTGGACTGATTTTGTGGATTTGAATTGCTGTGGAGGAGTGGCATCGATAGCTATGGTAATGAAACTGATAGTGTGGATGTAGACTGGTGTGCTGAGGTTAAGTTTGGCTTTTTTGGGAAATCGGTGAAGTAGCGCAGAATATTTTGGCTTTTTTGGATTTGAGTATCGAAATGTGGACTGATTTTGTGGATTTGAATTGCTGTGGAGGAGTGGCATCGATAGCTATGGTAATGAAACTGATAGTGTGGATGTAGACTGGTGTGCTGAGGTTAAGTTTGGCTTTTTTGGGTAATCGGTGAAGTAGCGCAGAATATTTTGGCTTTTTTGGATTTGAGTATCGAAATGTGGACTGATTTTGTGGATTTGAATTGCTGCGGAGGAGTGGCATCGATAGCTATGGTAATGAAACTGACAGTGTGGATGTAGACTGGTGTGCTGAGATTAAGTTTAGCTTTTTTGGGAAGTCGGTGATGTAGCGCGGAATATTTTGGCTTTTTTGGATTTGAGTGTCGAAATGTAGACTGATTTTGTGGATTTGAGTTGCTGTGGAGGATTGGCATCGATAGCTATGGTAATGAAACTGATAGTGTGGATGTAGACTGGTGTGCTGAGGTTAAGTTTGGCTTTTTTGGGAAATCGATAAAGTAGCGCAGAATATTTTGGCTTTTTTCGATTTCAGTATCGAATTGTGGACTGATTTTGTGGATTTGAGTTGCTGTGGAGGAGTGGCATCGATAGCTATGGTAATGAAACTGATAGTGTGGATGTAGACTGGTGTGCTGAGGTTAAGTTTGGCTTTTTTGGGAAATCGGTGAAGTAGCGCAGAATGTTTTGGCTTTTTTGGATTTGAGTATCGAAATGTGGACTGATTTTGTGGATTTGAATTGCTGTGGAGGAGTGGGATTGATAGCTATGGTAATTAAACTGACAGTGTGGATGTAGACTGGTGTGCTGAGGTTAGGTTTGGCTGTTTTGGGAAGTCGGTGATGTAGCGCAGAATATTTTTGGTTTTTTGGATTTGAGTGTCGAAATGTGGACTGATTTTCTGGATTTGAATTGCTGCGGAGGAGTGGCATCGATGGCTATGGTAATGAAACTGATAGTGTGGATGTAGACCGGTGTGCTGAGGCTAGGTTTGGCTTTTTTGGGAAGTCGGTGATGTAGCGCAGAATATTTTGGCTTTTTTGGATTTGAGTATCGAAATGTGGACTGATTTTGTGGATTTGAATTGCTGTGGAGGAGTGGCATCGATAGCTATGGTAATGAAACTGACAGTGTGGATGTAGACTGGTGTGCTCAGATTAAGTTTAGCTTTTTTGGGAAATTGATGAAGCAGCGCAGAATATTTTGGCTTTTATGGATTTGAGTATCGAAATGTGGACTGATTTTGTGGATTTGAGTTGCTGTGGAGGAGTGGCATCGATAGGTATGGTAATGAAACTGATAGTGTAGGTGTAGACTGGTGTGCTGAGGTTAAGTTTGGGTTTTTTGGGAAATCGGTGAAGTAGCGCAGAATATTTTGGCTTTTTTGGATTTGAGTATCGAAATGTGGACTGATTTTCTGGATTTGAATTGCCTCGGAGGAGTGGCATCGATAGCTATGGTAATGAAACTGACAGTGTGGATGTAGACTGGTGTGCTGAGATTAAGTTTAGCTTTTTTGGGAAGTCGGTGATGTAGCGCGGAATATTTTGGCTTTTTTGGATTTGAGTGTCGAAATGTAGACTGATTTTCTGGATTTGAATTGCTGTGGAGGATTGGCATCGATAGCTATGGTAATGAAACTGATAGTGTGGATGTAGACTGGTGTGCTGAGGTTGGATTTGGCTTTTTTGGGAAATCGATGAAGTAGCGCAGAATATTTTGGCTTTTTTGGATTTGAGTATCGAAAAGTAGACTGATTTTGTGGATTTGAATTGCTGTGGAGGAGTGGCATCGATAGCTATGGTAATGAAACTGATAGTGTGGATGTAGACTGGTATGCTGAGGTTAAGTTTGTCTTTTTTTGGATGATCGGAGAAGTAGCGCAGAATATTTTGGCTTTTTTGGATTTGAGTATCGAAATGTGGACTGATTTCGTGGATTTGAGTTGCTGTGGAGGAGTGGCATCGATAGCTATGGTAATGAAACTGATGGTGTGGATGTAGACCGGTGTGCTAAGGTTTAGTTTGGCTTTTTTGGGTAATCGGTGAAGTAGCGCAGAACATTTTGACTTTTTTCGATTTCAGTATCGAAATGTGGACTGATTTTGTGGATTTGAATTGCTGTGGAGGAGTGGCATCGATAGCTATGGTAATGAAACTGACAGTGTGGATGTACACTGGTGTGCTGAGATTAAGTTTAGCTTTTTTGGGAAATTGATGAAGCAGCGCAGAATATTTTGGCTTTTATGGATTTGAGTATCGAAATGTGGACTGATTTTGTGGATTTGAGTTGCTGTGGAGGAGTGGCATCGATAGGTATGGTAATGAAACTGATAGTGTAGATGTAGACTGGTGTGCTGAGGTTAAGTTTGGGTTTTTCGGTAAATCGGTGAAGTAGCGCAGAATATTTTGGCTTTTTTGGATTTGAGTATTGAAATGTGGACTGATTTTGTGGATTTGAATTGCTGTGGAGGAGTGGGATTGATAGCTATGGTAATTAAACTGACAGTGTGGATGTAGACTGGTGTGCTGAGGTTAGGTTTGGCTGTTTTGGGAAGTCGGTGATGTAGCGCAGAATATTTTTGGTTTTTTGGATTTGAGTGTCGAAATGTGGACTGATTTTCTGGATTTGAATTGCTGCGGAGGAGTGGCATCGATAGCTATGGTAATGAAACTGACAGTGTGGATGTAGACTGGTGTGCTGAGATTAAGTTTAGCTTTTTTGGGAAGTCGGTGATGTAGCGCGGAATATTTTGGCGCTTTTTTGGATTTGAGTGTCGAAATGTGGACTGATTTTGTGGATTTGAATTGCTGTGGAGGAGTGGCATCGATAGCTATGGTAATGAAACTGATAGTGTGGATGTAGACTGGTATGCTGAGGTTAAGTTTGGCTTTTTTTGGATGATCGGTGAAGTAGCGCAGAATATTTTGACTTTTTTGGATTTGAGTATCGAAATGTGGACTGATTTCGTGGATTTGAGTTGCTGTGGAGGAGTGGCATCGATAGCTATGGTAATGAAACTGATAGTGTGGATGTAGACCGGTGTGCTAAGGTTTAGTTTGGCTTTTTTGGGTAATCGGTGAAGTAGCGCAGAATATTTTGACTTTTTTCGATTTCAGTATCGAAATGTGGACTGATTTTGTCGATTTGAGTTGCTGTGGAGGAGTGGCATCGATAGCTATGGTAATGAAACTGACAGTGTGGATGTAGACTGATGTGCTGAGGTTAAGTTTGGCTTTTTTGGGTAATCGGTGATGTAGCGCAGAATATTTTGGCTTTTTTGGATTTGAGTATCGAAATGTGGACTGATTTTGTGGATTTGAATTGCTTTGAAGGAGTGGCATCGATGGCTATGGTAATGAAACTGATAGTGTGGATGTAGACCGGTGTGCTGAGGTTGGATTTTGCTTTTTTGGGAAGTCGGTGATGTAGCGCAGAATATTTTGGATTTGAGTATCGAAATGTGGACTGACTTTGTGGATTTGAATTGCTGTGAAGGAGTGGCATGGATAGCTATGGTAATGAAACTGATAGTGTGGATGTTCACTGGTGTGCTGAGGTTAAGTTTGGCTTTCTTGGGTAATCGGTGAAGTAGCGCAGAATATTTTGACTTTTTTGGATTTGAGTATCGAAATGTGGACTGATTTTGTGGATTTGAATTGCTGTGGAGGATTGGCATCGATAGCTATGGTAATGAAACTGATGGTATGGATGTAGACCGGTGTGCTGAGGTTAGGTTTGGCTTTTTTGGGTAATCGGTGAAGTAGCGCAGAATATTTTGGCTTTTTTGGATTTGAGTATCGAAATGTGGACTGATTTTGTGGATTTGAATTGCTGTGGAGGAGTGGCATCGATAGCTATGGTAATGAAACTGATAGTGTGGATGTAGACTGGTGTGCTGAGGTTAAGTTTGGCTTTTTTGGGAAATCGATGAAGTAGCCCAGAATATTTTGGCTTTTTTGGATTTGAGTATCGAAATGTGGACTGATTTCGTGGATTTGAGTTGCTGTGGAGGAGTGGCATCGATAGCTATGGTAATGAAACTGATGGTGTGGATGTAGACCGGTGTGCTAAGGTTTAGTTTGGCTTTTTTGGGTAATCGGTGAAGTAGCGCAGAACATTTTGACTTTTTTCGATTTCAGTATCGAAATGTGGACTGATTTTGTGGATTTGAATTGCTGTGGAGGAGTGGCATCGATAGCTATGGTAATGAAACTGACAGTGTGGATGTACACTGGTGTGCTGAGATTAAGTTTAGCTTTTTTGGGAAATTGATGAAGCAGCGCAGAATATTTTGGCTTTTATGGATTTGAGTATCGAAATGTGGACTGATTTTGTGGATTTGAGTTGCTGTGGAGGAGTGGCATCGATAGGTATGGTAATGAAACTGATAGTGTAGATGTAGACTGGTGTGCTGAGGTTAAATTTGGGTTTTTCGGTAAATCGGTGAAGTAGCGCAGAATATTTTGGCTTTTTTGGATTTGAGTATTGAAATGTGGACTGATTTTGTGGATTTGAATTGCTGTGGAGGAGTGGGATTGATAGCTATGGTAATTAAACTGACAGTGTGGATGTAGACTGGTGTGCTGAGGTTAGGTTTGGCTGTTTTGGGAAGTCGGTGAAGTAGCGCAGAATATTTTTGGTTTTTTGGATTTGAGTGTCGAAATGTGGACTGATTTTCTGGATTTGAATTGCTGCGGAGGAGTGGCATCGATAGCTATGGTAATGAAACTGACAGTGTGGATGTAGACTGGTGTGCTGAGATTAAGTTTAGCTTTTTTGGGAAGTCGGTGATGTAGCGCAGAATATTTTGGCTTTTTTGGATTTGAGTGTCGAAATGTGGACTGATTTTGTGGATTTGAATTGCTGTGGAGGAGTGGCATCGATAGCTATGGTAATGAAACTGATAGTGTGGATGTAGACTGGTATGCTGAGGTTAAGTTTGGCTTTTTTTGGATGATCGGTGAAGTAGCGCAGAATATTTTGGCTTTCTTGGATTTGAGTATCGAAATGTGGACTGATTTTGTGGATTTGAGTTGCTGTGGAGTAGTGGCATCGATAGGTATGGTAATGAAACTGATAGTGTGGATGTAGACCGGTGTGCTAAGGTTTAGTTTGGCTTTTTTGGGAAATCGGTGAAGTAGCCCAGAATATTTTGGCTTTTTTGGATTAGAGTATCGAAATGTGGACTGATTTTCTGGATTTGAATTGCTGTGGAGGAGTGGCATCGATAGCTATGGTAATGAAACTGACAGTGTGGATGTACACCGGTGTGCTGAGGTTAAGTTTGGCTTTTTTGGGAAGTCGGTGAAGCAGCACAGAATATTTTGGCGTTTTTCTTGGATTTGAGTATCGAAATGTGGACTGATTTTGTGGATTTGAATTGCTGTGGAGGAGTGGCATCGATAGCTATGGTAATGAAACTGATAGTGTGGATGTAGACCGGTGTGCTGAGGTTGGATTTTGCTTTTTTGGGAAGTCGGTGATGTAGCGCAGAATATTTTGGATTTGAGTATCGAAATGTGGACTGACTTTGTGGATTTGAATTGCTGTGAAGGAGTGGCATGGATAGCTATGGTAATGAAACTGATAGTGTGGATGTAGACTGGTATGCTGAGGTTAAGTTTGTCTTTTTTTGGATGATCGGAGAAGTAGCGCAGAATATTTTGGCTTTTTTGGATTTGAGTATCGAAATGTGGACTGATTTCGTGGATTTGAGTTGCTGTGGAGGAGTGGCATCGATAGCTATGGTAATGAAACTGATGGTGTGGATGTAGACCGGTGTGCTAAGGTTTAGTTTGGCTTTTTTGGGTAATCGGTGAAGTAGCGCAGAACATTTTGACTTTTTTCGATTTCAGTATCGAAATGTGGACTGATTTTGTGGATTTGAATTGCTGTGGAGGAGTGGCATCGATAGCTATGGTAATGAAACTGACAGTGTGGATGTACACTGGTGTGCTGAGATTAAGTTTAGCTTTTTTGGGAAATTGATGAAGCAGCGCAGAATATTTTGGCGTTTTTTTTCGATTTGAGTATCGAATTGTGGACTGATTTTGTGGATTTGAGTTGCTGTGGAGGAGTGGCATCGATAGGTATGGTAATGAAACTGATAGCGTGGATGTAGACTGGTGTGCTGAGGTTAGGTTTGGCTTTTTTGGTAATCGGTGAAGTAGCGCAGAATATTTTGGCTTTTTTGGATTTGAGTATTGAAATGTGGACTGATTTTGTGGATTTGAATTGCTGTGGAGGAGTGGGATTGATAGCTATGGTAATTAAACTGACAGTGTGGATGTAGACTGGTGTGCTGAGGTTAGGTTTGGCTGTTTTGGGAAGTCGGTGATGTAGCGCAGAATATTTTGGGTTTTTTGGATTTGAGTGTCGAAATGTGGACTGATTTTCTGGATTTGAATTGCTGCGGAGGAGTGGCATCGATAGCTATGGTAATGAAACTGACAGTGTGGATGTAGACTGGTGTGCTGAGATTAAGTTTAGCTTTTTTGGGAAGTCGGTGATGTAGCGCGGAATATTTTGGCTTTTTTGGATTTGAGTGTCGAGATGTGGACTGATTTTGTGGATTTGAATTGCTGTGGAGGAGTGGCATCGATAGCTATGGTAATGAAACTGATAGTGTGGATGTAGACTGGTATGCTGAGGTTAAGTTTGGCTTTTTTTGGATGATCGGTGAAGTAGCGCAGAATATTTTGACTTTTTTGGATTTGAGTATCGAAATGTGGACTGATTTCGTGGATTTGAGTTGCTGTGGAGGAGTGGCATCGATAGCTATGGTAATGAAACTGATGGTGTGGATGTAGACCGGTGTGCTAAGGTTTAGTTTGGCTTTTTTGGGTAATCGGTGAAGTAGCGCAGAATATTTTGACTTTTTTCGATTTCAGTATCGAAATGTGGACTGATTTCGTGGATTTGAGTTGCTGTGGAGGAGTGGCATCGATAGCTATGGTAATGAAACTGATGGTGTGGATGTAGACCGGTGTGCTGAGGTTAAGTTTGGCTTTTTTGGGTAATCGGTGATGTAGCACAGAATATTTTGGCGTTTTTTTGGATTTGAGTATCGAAATGTGGACTGATTTTGTGGATTTGAATTGCTTTGAAGGAGTGGCATCGATGGCTATGGTAATGAAACTGATAGTGTGGATGTAGACCGGTGTGCTGAGGTTGGATTTTGCTTTTTTGGGAAGTCGGTGATGTAGCGCAGAATATTTTGGATTTGAGTATCGAAATGTGGACTGACTTTGTGGATTTGAATTGCTGTGAAGGAGTGGCATGGATAGCTATGGTAATGAAACTGATAGTGTGGATGTAGACCGGTGTGCTGAGGTTGGATTTTGCTTTTTTGGGAAGTCGGTGAAGTAGCGCAGAATATTTTGGATTTGAGTATCGAAATGTGGACTGATTTTGTGGATTTGAATTGCTGTGGAGGAGTGGGATCGATAGCTATGGTAATGAAACTGATGGTGTGTATGTAGACTGGTATGCTGAGGTTAAGTTTAGCTTTTTTGGATGATCGATGAAGCAGCGCAGAATATTTTGGCTTTTTTTGATTTGAGTATCGAAATGTGGACTGATTTTGTGGATTTGAGTTGCTGTGAAGGAGTGGCATCGATAGCTATGGTAATGAAACTGATGGTGTGGATGTAGACCGGTGTGCTGAGGTGAAGTTTGGCTTTTTTGGGTAATCGGTGAAGTGGCGCAGAATATTTTGGCGTTTTTTTTCGATTTGAGTATCGAATTGTGGACTGATTTTGTGGATTTGAGTTGCTGTGGAGGAGTGGCATCGATAGGTATGGTAATGAAACTGACAGTGTGGATGTAGACTGATGTGCTGAGGTTAAGTTTGGCTTTTTTGGGTAATCGGTGATGTAGCACAGAATATTTTGGCGTTTTTTTTGGATTTGAGTATCGAAATGTGGACTGATTTTGTGGATTTGAATTGCTGTGAAGGAGTGGCATCGATAGCTATGGTAATGAAACTGATGGTGTGGATGTAGACTGGTGTGCTGAGGTTAAGTTTGGCTTTTTTGGGAAGTCGGTGAAGCAGCACAGAATATTTTGGCGTTTTTCTTGGATTTGAGTATCGAAATGTGGACTGATTTTGTGGATTTGAATTGCTGTGGAGGAGTGGCATCGATAGCTATGGTAATGAAACTGATAGTGTGGATGTAGACCGGTGTGCTGAGGCTAGGTTTGGCTTTTTTGGGAAGTCGGTGATGTAGCACAGAATATTTTGACTTTTTTGGATTTGAGTATCGAAATGTGGACTGATTTTGTCGATTTGAATTGCTGTGGAGGAGTGGAATCGATAGCTATGGTAATGAAACTGACAGTGTGGATGTAGACTGGTGTGCTGAGATTAAGTTTAGCTTGTTTGGGAAATCGATGAAGCAGCGCAGAATATTTTGGCTTTCTTGGATTTGAGTATCGAAATGTGGACTGATTTTGTGGATTTGAGTTGCTGTGGAGTAGTGGCATCGATAGGTATGGTAATGAAACTGATAGTGTGGATGTAGACTGGTGTGCTGAGGTTAAGTTTGGGTTTTTTGGGAAATCGGTGAAGTAGCGCAGAATATTTTGGCTTTTTTGGATTTGAGTATCGAAATGTGGACTGATTTTGTGGATTTGAATTGCTGTGGAGGAGTGGGATCGATAGCTATGGTAATGAAACTGACAGTGTGGATGTAGACTGATGTGCTGAGGTTAGGTTTGGCTGTTTTTTGAAGTCGGTGATGTAGCGCAGAATATTTCGGCTTTTTTGGATTTGAGTATCGAAATGTGGACTGATTTTGTGGATTTGAGGTGCTGTGGAGGAGTGGGATCGATAGCTATGGTACTGAAACTGACAGTGTGGATGTAGACTGTTGTGCTGAGGTTAGCGTTGGCTTTTTTGGGTAATCGGTGATGTAGCGCAGAATATTTTGGCTTTTTTGGATTTGAGTATCGAAATGTGGACTGATTTTGTGGATTTGAATTGCTGTGGAGGATTGGCATGGATAGCTATGGTAATGAAACTGATAGTGTGGATGTACACTGGTGTACATCGACTAAGTTTGGCTTTTTTGGGAAATCGGTGAAGTAGCGCAGAATATTTTGGCTTTTTTGGATTTGAGTATCGAAATGTGGACTGATTTTGTGGATTTGAATTGCTGTGGAGGAGTGGCATCGATAGCTATGGTAATGAAACTGACAGTGTGGATGTAGACTGGTGTGCTGAGGTTAGGTTTGGCTGTTTTTGGAAGTCGGTGATGTAGCGCAGAATATTTTGGATTTGAGTATCGAAATGTGGACTGATTTTGTGGATTTGAGTTGCTGTGGAGGAGTGGGATCGATAGCTATGGTACTGAAACTGATGGTGTGGATGTAGACTGTTGTGCTGAGGTTAGCGTTGGCTTTTTTCGGTAATCGGTGATAAAGCGCAGAATATTTTGGCTTTTTTGGA
The DNA here is from genome assembly GCA_907163375.1 of Prostheceraeus crozeri. Classification (NCBI taxonomy): domain Eukaryota; kingdom Metazoa; phylum Platyhelminthes; order Polycladida; family Euryleptidae; genus Prostheceraeus; species Prostheceraeus crozeri. The sequence goes on along the minus strand of CAJQUW010009496.1, from coordinate 833,541 downwards.
TTTGAGTATCGAAATGTGGACTGATTTTGTGGATTTGAGTTGCTGTGAAGGAGTGGCATCGATAGCTATGGTAATGAAACTGATGGTGTGGATGTAAACGGTTGTGCTGAGGTTTAGTTTGGCTTTTTTGGGTAATCGGTGAAGTAGCGCAGAACATTTTGACTTTTTTCGATTTCAGTATCGAAATGTGGACTGATTTTGTGGATTTGAGTTGCTGTGGAGGAGTGGCATAGATAGCTATGGTAATGAAACTGACAGTGTGGATGTAGACTGATGTGCTGAGGTTAAGTTTGGCTTTTTTGGGCAATCGGTGATGTAGCACAGAATATTTTGGCGTTTTTTTTGGATTTGAGTATCGAAATGTGGACTGATTTTGTGGATTTGAATTGCTGTGAAGGAGTGGCATCGATACCTATGGTAATGAAACTGATAGTGTGGATGTAGACCGGTGTGCTGAGGTTGGATTTTGCTTTTTTGGGAAGTCGGTGAAGCAGCGCAGAATATTTTGGATTTGAGTATCGAAATGTGGACTGACTTTGTGGATTTGAATTGCTGTGGAGGAGTGGCATCGATGGCTATGGTAATGAAACTGATAGTGTGGATGTAGACCGGTGTGCTGAGGCTAGGTTTGGCTTTTTTGGGAAGTCGGTGATGTAGCGCAGAATATTTTGGCTTTTTTGGATTTGAGTATCGAAATGTGGACTGATTTTGTGGATTTGAATTGCTGTGGAGGAGTGGCATCGATAGGTATGGTAATGAAACTGATAGTGTGGATGTAGACTGGTGTGCTGAGGTTAAGTTTGGCTTTTTTGGGTAATCGGTGATGTAGCGGAGAATATTTTGGCGTTTTTTTGGATTTGAGTATCGAAATGTGGACTGATTTTGTGGATTTGAATTGCTGTGAAGGAGTGGCATCGATAGCTATGGTAATGAAACTGATAGTGTGGATGTAGACCGGTGTGCTGAGGTTGGATTTTGCTTTTTTGGGAAGTCGGTGATGTAGCGCAGAATATTTTGGCTTTTTTGTATTTGAGTATCGAAATGTGGACTGATTTTGTGGATTTGAGTTGCTGTGGAGGAGTGGGATCGATAGCTATGGTACTGAAACTGATGGTGTGGATGTAGACTGTTGTGCTGAGGTTAGCGTTGGCTTTTTTCGGTAATCGGTGATAAAGCGCAGAATATTTTGGCTTTTTTGGATTTGAGTATCGAAATGTGGACTGATTTTGTGGATTTGAGTTGCTGTGAAGGAGTGGCATCGATAGCTATGGTAATGAAACTGATGGTGTGGATGTAAACGGTTGTGCTCAGGTTTAGTTTGGCTTTTTTGGGTAATTGGTGAAGTAGCGCAGAATATTTCGACTTTTTTCGATTTCAGTATCGAAATGTGGACTGATTTTGTGGATTTGAGTTGCTGTGGAGGAGTGGCATAGATAGCTATGGTAATGAAACTGACAGTGTGGATGTAGACTGATGTGCTGAGGTTAAGTTTGGCTTTTTTGGGTAATCGGTGATGTAGCACGGAATATTTTGGCGTTTTTTTTTGGATTTGAGTATCGAAATGTGGACTGATTTTGTGGATTTGAATTGCTGTGGAGGAGTGGCATCGATGGCTATGGTAATGAAACTGATAGTGTGGATGTAGACCGGTGTGCTGAGGTTGGATTTTGCTTTTTTGGGAAGTCGGTGAAGCAGCGCAGAATATTTTGGATTTGAGTATCGAAATGTGGACTGACTTTGTGGATTTGAATTGCTGTGAAGGAGTGGCATCGATGGCTATGGTAATGAAACTGATAGTGTGGATGTAGACCGGTGTGCTGAGGCTAGGTTTGGCTTTTTTGGGAAGTCGGTGATGTAGCGCAGAATATTTTGGCTTTTTTGGATTTGAGTATCGAAATGTGGACTGATTTTGTGGATTTGAATTGCTGTGGAGGAGTGGCATCGACAGCTATGGTAATGAAACTGATAGTGTGGATGTAGACCGGTGTGCTGAAGTTAAGCTTGGCTGTTTTGGGAAATTGATGAAGCAGCGCAGAATATTTTGGCTTTTATGGATTTGAGTATCGAAATGTGGACTGATTTTGTGGATTTGAGTTGCTGTGGAGGAGTGGCATCGATAGGTATGGTAATGAAACTGATAGTGTAGATGTAGACTGGTGTGCTGAGGTTAAGTTTGGGTTTTTTGGGAAATCGGTGAAGTAGCGCAGAATATTTTGGCTTTTTTGGATTTGAGTGTCGAAATGTGGACTGATTTTGTGGATTTGAATTGCTGTGGAGGAGTGGGATTGATAGCTATGGTAATTAAACTGACAGTGTGGATGTAGACTGGTGTGCTGAGGTTAGGTTTGGCTGTTTTGGGAAGTCGGTGATGTAGCGCAGAATATTTTTGGTTTTTTGGATTTGAGTGTCGAAATGTGGACTGATTTTCTGGATTTGAATTATCGGAGGAGTGGCATCGATAGCTATGGTAATAAAACTGATAGTGTGGATGTAGACCGGTGTGCTGAGGTTGGATTTTGCTTTTTTGGGAAGTCGGTGAAGTAGCGCAGAATATTTTGGCTTTTTTTGGATTTGAGTATCGAAATGTGGACTGATTTTGTGGATTTGAGTTGCTGTGGAGGAGTGGGATCGATAGCTATGGTACTGAAACTGATGGTGTGGATGTAGACTGTTGTGCTGAGGTTAGCGTTGGCTTTTTTCGGTAATCGGTGATGTAGCGCAGAATATTTTGGCTTTTTTGGATTTGAGTATCGAAATGTGGACTGATTTTGTGGATTTGAATTGCTTTGCAGGAGTGGCATCGATAGCTATGGTAATGAAACTGATAGTGTGGATGTAGACTGATGTGCTGAGGTTAAGTTTGGCTTTTTTGGGTAATCGGTGATGTAGCACAGAATATTTTGGCGTTTTTTTTGGATTTGAGTATCGAAATGTGGACTGATTTTGTGGATTTGAATTGCTTTGAAGGAGTGGCATCGATGGCTATGGTAATGAAACTGATAGTGTGGATGTAGACCGGTGTGCTGAGGTTGGATTTTGCTTTTTTGGGAAGTCGGTGAAGTAGCGCAGAATATTTTGGCTTTTTTGGATTTGAGTATCGAAATGTGGACTGATTTTGTGGATTTGAATTGCTGTGGAGGAGTGGCATCGATAGCTATGGTACTGAAACTGATAGTGTGGATGTAGACTGGTGTTGTGAGCTTAAGTTTGGCTTTTTTGGGTAATCGGTGCAGTAGCGCAGAATATTTTGGCTTTTTTGGATTTGAGTATCGAAATGTGGACTGATTTTGTGGATTTGAGTTGCTGTGGAGGAGTGGCATCGATAGCTATGGTAATGAAACTGATAGTGTGGATGTAGACTGGTGTGCTCAGGTTTTGTTTGGCTTTTTTGGGTAAGCGGTGCAGTAGCGTAGAATATTTTGGCTTTTTTAGATTTCAGCATCGAAATGTGGACTGATTTTGTGGATTTGAGTTGCTGTGGAGGAGTGGCATCGATAGCTATGGTAATGAAACTGACAGTGTGGATGTAGACTGGTGTGTTGAGGTCAAGTTTGGCTTTTTTGGGTAATCGGTGATGTAGCGGAGAATATTTTGGCGTTTTTTTTGGATTTGAGTATCGAAATGTGGACTGATTTTGTGGATTTGAATTGCTTTCAAGGAGTGGCATCGATGGCTATGGTAATGAAACTGATAGTGTGGATGTAGACCGGTGTGCTGAGGTTGGATTTTGCTTTTTTGGGAAGTCGGTGAAGCAGCGCAGAATATTTTGGATTTGAGTATCGAAATGTGGACTGATTTTGTGGATTTGAATTGCTGCGAAGGATTGGCATCGATAGGTATGGTAATGAAACTGACAGTGTGGATGTAGACCGGTGTGCTGAGGCTAGGTTTGGCTTTTTTGGGAAGTCGGTGATGTAGCGCAGAATATTTTGGCTTTTTTGGATTTGAGTATCGAAATGTGGACTGATTTTGTGGATTTGAATTGCTGTGGAGGAGTGGCATCGATAGCTATGGTAATGAAACTGATAGTGTGGATGTAGACTGGTGTGCTGAGGTTAAGTTTAGCTTTTTTGGGAAATTGATGAAGCAGCGCAGAATATTTTGGCTTTTTTGGATTTGAGTATCGAAATGTGGACTGATTTTGTGGATTTGAGTTGCTGTGGAGGAGTGGCATCGATAGGTATGGTAATGAAACTGATAGTGTAGATGTAGACTGGTGTGCTGAGGTTAAGTTTGGGTTTTTTGGGAAATCGGTGAAGTAGCGCAGAATATTTTGGCTTTTTTGGATTTGAGTGTCGAAATGTGGACTGATTTTGTGGATTTGAATTGCTGTGGAGGAGTGGGATTGATAGCTATGGTAATTAAACTGACAGTGTGGATGTAGACTGGTGTGCTGAGGTTAGGTTTGGCTGTTTTGGGAAGTCGGTGATGTAGCGCAGAATATTTTTGGTTTTTTGGATTTGAGTGTCGAAATGTGGACTGATTTTCTGGATTTGAATTGCTTTGAAGGAGTGTCATCGATGGCTATGGTAATGAAACTGATAGTGTGGATGTAGACCGGTGTGCTGAGGTTGGATTTTGCTTTTTTGGGAAGTCGGTGAAGTAGCGCAGAATATTTTGGATTTGAGTATCGAAATGTGGACTGATTTTGTGGATTTGAGTTGCTGTGGAGGAGTGGGATCGATAGCTATGGTACTGAAACTGATAGTGTGGATGTAGACTGTTGTGCTGAGGTTAGCGTTGGCTTTTTTCGGTAATCGGTGATAAAGCGCAGAATATTTTGGCTTTTTTGGATTTGAGTGTCGAAATGTGGACTGATTTTGTGGATTTGAATTGCTGTGGAGGAGTGGCATCGATAGCTATGGTAATGAAACTGATAGTGTGGATGTAGACCGGTGTGCTGAGGCAAGGTTTGGCTTTTTTGGGAAGTCGGTGATGTAGCGCAGAATATTTTGGCTTTTTTGGATTTGAGTATCGAAATGTGGACTGATTTTGTGGATTTGAATTGCTGTGGAGGAGTGGCATCGATAGCTATGGTAATGAAACTGACAGTGTGGATGTACATTGGTGTGCTGACATTAAGTTTAGCTTTTTTGGGAAATTGATGAAGCAGCGCAGAATATTTTGGCTTTTTTGGATTTGAGTATCGAAATGTGGACTGATTTTGTGGATTTGAGTTGCTGTGGAGGAGTGGCATCGATAGGTATGGTAATGAAACTGATAGTGTGGATGTAGACTGGTGTGCTGAGGTTAAGTTTGGCTTTTTTTGGTAATCGGTGAAGTAGCGCAGAATATTTTGGCTTTTTTGGATTTGAGTATCGAAATGTGGACTGATTTTGTGGATTTGAATTGCTGTGGAGGAGTGGGATTGATAGCTATGGTAATTAAACTGACAGTGTGGATGTAGACTGGTGTGCTGAGGTTAGGTTTGGCTGTTTTGGGAAGTCGGTGATGTAGCGCAGAATATTTTGGCTTTTTTGGATTTGAGTGTCGAAATGTGGACTGATTTTCTGGATTTGAATTGCTGCGGAGGAGTGGCATCGATAGCTATGGTAATGAAACTGACAGTGTGGATGTAGACTGGTGTGCTGAGATTAAGTTTAGCTTTTTTGGGAAGTCGGTGATGTAGCGCGGAATATTTTGGCTTTTTTGGATTTGAGTGTCGAAATGTGGACTGATTTTGTGGATTTGAATTGCTGTTTAGGATTGGCATCGATAGCTATGGTAATTAAACTGATAGTGTGGATGTAGACCGGTGTGCTAAGGTTTAGTTTGGCTTTTTTGGGTAATCGGTGAAGTAGCGCAGAACATTTTGACTTTTTTCGATTTCAGTATCGAAATGTGGACATATTTTGTGGATTTGAGTTGCTGTGGAGGAGTGGCATCGATAGCTATGGTAATGAAACTGACAGTGTGGATGTAGACTGATGTGCTGAGGTTAAGTTTGGCTTTTTTGGGTAATCGGTGATGTAGCACAGAATATTTTGGCGTTGTTTTTGGATTTGAGTATCGAAATGTGGACTGATTTTGTGGATTTGAATTGCTTTGAAGGAGTGGCATCGATGGCTATGGTAATGAAACTGATAGTGTGGATGTAGACCGGTGTGCTGAGGTTGGATTTTGCTTTTTGGGAAGTCGGTGAAGTAGCGCAGAATATTTTGGATTTGAGTATCGAAATGTGGACTGACTTTGTGGATTTGAATTGCTGTGAAGGAGTGGCATGGATAGCTATGGTAATGAAACTGATAGTGTGGATGTAGACCGGTGTGCTGAGGTTGGATTTTGCTTTTTTGGGAAGTCGGTGAAGTAGCGCAGAATATTTTGGATTTGAGTATCGAAATGTGGACTGATTTTGTGGATTTGAGTTGCTGTGGAGGAGTGGGATCGATAGCTATGGTACTGAAACTGATAGTGTGGATGTAGACTGTTGTGCTGAGGTTAGCGTTGGCTTTTTTCGGTAATCGGTGATAAAGCGCAGAATATTTTGGCTTTTTTGGATTTGAGTGTCGAAATGTGGACTGATTTTGTGGATTTGAATTGCTGTGGAGGAGTGGCATCGATAGCTATGGTAATGAAACTGATAGTGTGGATGTAGACCGGTGTGCTGAGGCTAGGTTTGGCTTTTTTGGGAGATCGGTGATCTAGCGCAGAATATTTTGGCTTTTTTGGATTTGAGTATCGAAATGTGGACTGATTTTGTGGATTTGAATTGCTGTGGAGGAGTGGCATCGATAGCTATGGTAATGAAACTGACAGTGTGGATGTACACTGGTGTGCTCAGATTAAGTTTAGCTTTTTTGGGAAATCGATGAAGCAGCGCAGAATATTTTGGCTTTTTTGGATTTGAGTATCGAAATGTGGACTGATTTTGTGGATTTGAGTTGCTGTGGAGGAGTGGCATCGATAGGTATGGTAATGAAACTGATAGTGTGGATGTAGACTGGTGTGCTGAGGTTAAGTTTGGGTTTTTTGGGAAATCGGTGAAGTAGCGCAGAATATTTTGGCTTTTTTGGATTTGAGTGTCGAAATGTGGACTGATTTTGTGGATTTGAATTGCTGTGGAGGAGTGGCATCGATGGCTATGGTAATGAAACTGACAGTGTGGATGTAGACTGGTGTGCTGAGGTTAGGTTTGGCTGTTTTGGGAAGTCGGTGATGTAGCGCAGAATATTTTTGGTTTTTTGGATTTGAGTGTCGAAATGTGGACTGATTTTCTGGATTTGAATTGCTGCGGAGGAGTGGCATCGATAGCTGTGGTAATGAAACTGACAGTGTGGATGTAGACTGGTGTGCTGAGTTAAGTTTAGCTTTTTTGGGAAGTCGGTGATGTAGCGCGGAATATTTTGGCTTTTTTGGATTTGAGTGTCGAAATGTGGACTGATTTTGTGGATTTGAATTGCTGTTTAGGATTGGCATCGATAGCTATGGTAATTAAACTGATAGTGTGGATGTAGACTGGTGTGCTGAGGTTAGGTTTTGCTTTTTTGGGAAATCGATGAAGTAGCGCAGAATATTTTGGCTTTTTTGGATTTGAGTATCGAAATGTGGACTGATTTTGTGGATTTGAATTGCTGTGGAGGAGTGGCATCGATAGCTATGGTAATGAAACTGATGGTGTGGATGTAGACCGGTTTGCTTGGGATGCGTTTGGCTTTTTTGGGTAATCGGTGAAGTAGCGCAGAATATTTTGACTTTTTTCGATTTCAGTATCGAAATGTGGACTGATTTTGTGGATTTGAGTTGCTGTGGAGGAGTCGCATCGATAGCTATGGTAATGAAACTGACAGTGTGGATGTAGACTGATGTGCTGAGGTTAGGTTTTGCTTTTTTGGGTAATCGGTGATGTAGCACAGAATATTTTGGCTTTTTTGGATTTGAGTATCGAAATGTGGACTGATTTTGTTGATTTGAATTGCTTTGAAGGAGTGGCATCGATGGCTATGGTAATGAAACTGATAGTGTGGATGTAGACCGGTGTGCTGAGGTTGGATTTTGCTTTTTTGGGAAGTCGGTGAAGTAGCGCAGAATATTTTGGATTTGAGTATCGAAATGTGGACTGACTTTGTGGATTTGAATTGCTGTGAAGGAGTGGCATGGATAGCTATGGTAATGAAACTGATAGTGTGGATGTAGACCGGTGTGCTGAGGTTGGATTTGCCTTTTTTGGGAAGTCGGTGAAGTAGCGCAGAATATTTTGGATTTGAGTATCGAAATGTGGACTGACTTTGTGGATTTGAGTTGCTGTGGAGGAGTGGGATCGATAGCTATGGTACTGAAACTGATGGTGTGGATGTAGACTGTTGTGCTGAGGTTAGCGTTGGCTTTTTTCGGTAATCGGTGATGTAGCGCAGAATATTTTGGCTTTTTTGGATTTGAGTGTCGAAATGTGGACTGATTTTGTGGATTTGAATTGCTGTGGAGGAGTGGCATCGATAGCTATGGTAATGAAACTGATAGTGTGGATGTAGACTGGTATGCTGAGGTTAAGTTTGGCTTTTTTTGGATGATCGGTGAAGTAGCGCAGAATATTTTGGCGCTTTTTTGGATTTGAGTATCGAAATGTGGACTGATTTTGTGGATTTGAGTTGCTGTGAAGGAGTGGCATCGATGGCTATGGTAAGATGAATGTAACGGTTGTGCTCAGGTTTAATTTTGCTCATTTTGGTAATGAAACTGATGGTGTGTATGTAGACTGGTATGCTGAGGTTAAGTTTGGCTTTTTTGGGAAATCGGTGAAGTAGCGCAGAATATTTTGGCTTTTTTCATTGATTTGAGTATCGAAATGTGGACTGATTTTGTCGATTTGAGTTGCTGTGGAGTAGTGGCATCGATAGCTATGGTAATGAAACTGATGGTGTGGATGTAGACCGCTGTGGTGAGGATAGGTTTGGCTTTTTCGGGTAATCGGTGCAGTAGCGCAGAATATTTTGACTTTTTTCGATTTCAGTATCGAAATGTGGACATATTTTCTGGATTTGAGTTGCTGTGGAGGAGTGGCATCGATAGCTATGGTAATGAAACTGACAGTGTGGATGTAGACTGATGTGCTGAGGTTAAGTTTGGCTTTTTTGGGTAATCGGTGATGTAGCACAGAATATTTTGGCGTTGTTTTTGGATTTGAGTATCGAAATGTGGACTGATTTTGTGGATTTGAATTGCTTTGAAGGAGTGGCATCGATAGCTATGGTAATGAAACTGATAGTGTGGATGTAGACCGGTGTGCTGAGGTTGGATTTTGCTTTTTGGGAAGTCGGTGAAGTAGCGCAGAATATTTTGGATTTGAGTATCGAAATGTGGACTGACTTTGTGGATTTGAATTGCTGTGAAGGAGTGGCATGGATAGCTATGGTAATGAAACTGATAGTGTGGATGTAGACCGGTGTGCTGAGGTTGGATTTTGCTTTTTTGGGAAGTCGGTGAAGTAGCGCAGAATATTTTGGATTTGAGTATCGAAATGTGGACTGATTTTGTGGATTTGAGTTGCTGTGGAGGAGTGGGATCGATAGCTATGGTACTGAAACTGATAGTGTGGATGTAGACTGTTGTGCTGAGGTTAGCGTTGGCTTTTTTCGGTAATCGGTGATAAAGCGCAGAATATTTTGGCTTTTTTGGATTTGAGTGTCGAAATGTGGACTGATTTTGTGGATTTGAGTTGCTGTGGAGGAGTGGCATCGATAGCTATGGTACTGAAACTGATGGTGTGGATGTAGACTGTTGTGTTCAGGTGAAGTTTGGCTTTTTGGGTAATCGGTGATGTAGCGCAGGATATTTAGGCGCTTTTTTGGATTTGAGTATCGAAATGTGGACTGATTTTGTGGATTTGAGTTGCTGTGGAGGAGTGGCATAGATAGCTATGGTAATGAAACTGACAGTGTGGATGTAGACTGATGTGCTGAGGTTAAGTTTGGCTTTTTTGGGCAATCGGTGATGTAGCACAGAATATTTTGGCGTTTTTTTTGGATTTGAGTATCGAAATGTGGACTGATTTTGTGGATTTGAATTGCTTTGAAGGAGTGGCATCGATGGCTATGGTAATGAAACTGATAGTGTGGATGTAGACCGGTGTGCTGAGGTTGGATTTTGCTTTTTTGGGAAGTCGGTGAAGCAGCGCAGAATATTTTGGATTTGAGTATCGAAATGTGGACTGACTTTGTGGATTTGAATTGCTGTGAAGGAGTGGCATCGATGGCTATGGTAATGAAACTGATAGTGTGGATGTAGACCGGTGTGCTGAGGCTAGGTTTGGCTTTTTTGGGAAGTCGGTGATGTAGCGCAGAATATTTTGGCTTTTTTGGATTTGAGTATCGAAATGTGGACTGATTTTGTGGATTTGAATTGCTGTGGAGGAGTGGCATCGATAGCTATGGTAATGAAACTGACAGTGTGGATGTACACTGGCGTGCTCAGATTAAGTTTAGCTTTCTTGGGAAATTGATGAAGCAGCGCAGAATATTTTGACTTTTATGGATTTGAGTATCGAAATGTGGACTGATTTTGTGGATTTGAGTTGCTGTGGAGGAGTGGCATCGATAGGTATGGTAATGAAACTGATAGTGTAGATGTAGACTGGTGTGCTGAGGTTAGGTTTGGCTGTTTTGGGAAGTCGGTGATGTAGCGCAGAATATTTTTGGTTTTTTGGATTTGAGTGTCGAAATGTGGACTGATTTTCTGGATTTGAATTGCTGCGGAGGAGTGGCATCGATAGCTATGGTAATGAAACTGACAGTGTGGATGTAGACTGGTGTGCTGAGATTAAGTTTAGCTTTTTTGGGAAGTCGGTGATGTAGCGCGGAATATTTTGACTTTTTTGGATTTGAGTGTCGAAATGTGGACTGATTTTGTGGATTTGAATTGCTGTTTAGGATTGGCATCGATAGCTATGGTAATGAAACTGATAGTGTGGATGTAGACTGGTGTGCTGAGGTTAAGTTTTGCTTTTTTGGGAAATCGATGAAGTAGCGCAGAATATTTTTGGTTTTTTGGATTTGAGTATCGAAATGTGGACTGATTTTGTGGATTTGAATTGCTGTGGAGGAGTGGCATCGATAGCTATGGTAATGAAACTGATAGTGTGGATGTAGACTGGTGTGCTGAGGTTAAGTTTGGCTTTTTTGGGTAATCGGTGAAGTAGCCCAGAATATTTTGGCTTTTTTGGATTTGTGTATCGAAATGTGGACTGATTTTGTGGATTTGAATTGCTGTGGAGGAGTGGCATCGATAGCTATGGTAATGAAACTGATAGTGTGGATGTAGACCGGTGTGCTGAGGCTAGGTTTGGCTTTTTTGGGAAGTCGGTGATGTAGCGCAGAATATTTTGGCTTTTTTGGATTTGAGTATCGAAATGTGGACTGATTTTGTGGATTTGAATTGCTGTGGAGGAGTGGCATCGATAGCTATGGTAATGAAACTGACAGTGTGGATGTACACTGGCGTGCTCAGATTAAGTTTAGCTTTTTTGGGAAATTGATGAAGCAGCGCAGAATATTTTGACTTTTATGGATTTGAGTATCGAAATGTGGACTGATTTTGTGGATTTGAGTTGCTGTGGAGGAGTGGCATCGATAGCTATGGTAATGAAACTGATAGTGTGGATGTAGACTGGTATGCTCAGGTTTAGTTTGGCTTTTTTGGGTAATCGGTGAAGTAGCGCAGAATATTTTGACTTTTTTCGATTTCAGTATCGAAATGTGGACTGATTTTGTGGATTTGAGTTGCTGTGGAGGAGTGGCATAGATAGCTATGGTAATGAAACTGACAGTGTGGATGTAGACTGATGTGCTGAGGTTAAGTTTGGCTTTTTTGGGCAATCGGTGATGTAGCACAGAATATTTTGGCGTTTTTTTTGGATTTGAGTATCGAAATGTGGACTGATTTTGTGGATTTGAATTGCTTTGAAGGAGTGTCATCGATGGCTATGGTAATGAAACTGATAGTGTGGATGTAGACCGGTGTGCTGAGGTTGGATTTTGCTTTTTTGGGAAGTCGGTGAAGCAGCGCAGAATATTTTGGATTTGAGTATCGAAATGTGGACTGACTTTGTGGATTTGAGTTGCTGTGAAGGAGTGGCATCGATGGCTATGGTAATGAAACTGATAGTGTGGATGTAGACCGGTGTGCTGAGGCTAGGTTTGGCTTTTTTGGGAAGTCGGTGATGTAGCGCAGAATATTTTGGCTTTTTTGGATTTGAGTATCGAAATGTGGACTGATTTTGTGGATTTGAATTGCTGTGGAGGAGTGGCATCGATAGCTATGGTAATGAAACTGATAGTGTGGATGTAGACCGGTGTGCTCAGATTAAGTTTAGCTTTTTTGGGAAATTGATGAAGCAGCGCAGAATATTTTGACTTTTATGGATTTGAGTATCGAAATGTGGACTGATTTTGTGGATTTGAGTTGCTGTGGAGGAGTGGCATCGATAGGTATGGTAATGAAACTGATAGTGTAGATGTAGACTGGTGTGCTGAGGTTCAGTTTGGGTTTTTTGGGAAATCGGTGAAGTAGCGCAGAATATTTTGGCTTTTTTGGATTTGAGTGTCGAAATGTGGACTGATTTTGTGGATTTGAATTGCTGTGGAGGAGTGGGATTGATAGCTATGGTAATTAAACTGACAGTGTGGATGTAGACTGGTGTGCTGAGGTTAGGTTTGGCTGTTTTGGGAAGTCGGTGATGTAGCGCAGAATATTTTTGGTTTTTTGGATTTGAGTGTCGAAATGTGGACTGATTTTCTGGATTTGAATTGCTGCGGAGGAGTGGCATCGATAGCTATGGTAATGAAACTGACAGTGTGGATGTAGACTGGTGTGCTGAGATTAAGTTTAGCTTTTTTGGGAAGTCGGTGATGTAGCGCGGAATATTTTGGCGCTTTTTTGGATTTGAGTGTCGAAATGTGGACTGATTTTGTGGATTTGAATTGCTGTTTAGGATTGGCATCGATAGCTATGGTAATGAAACTGATAGTGTGGATGTAGACTGGTGTGCTGAGGTTAAGTTTGGCTTTTTTGGGAAATCGATGAAGTAGCGCAGAATATTTTGGCTTTTTTGGATTTGAGTATCGAAATGTGGACTGATTTTGTGGATTTGAATTGCTGTGGAGGAGTGGCATCGATAGCTATGGTAATGAAACTGATAGTGTGGATGTAGACTGGTATGCTGAGGTTAATTTTGGCTTTTTTTGGATGATCGGTGAAGTAGCGCAGAATATTTTGGCTTTTTTTGGATTTCAGTATCGAAATGTGGACTGATTTCGTGGATTTGAGTTGCTGTGGAGGAGTGGCATCGGTAGCTATGGTAATGAAACTGATGGTGTGGATGTAGACCGGTGTGCTGAGGTTGGATTTTGCTTTTTTGGGAAGTCGGTGAAGTAGCGCAGAATATTTTGGATTTGAGTATCGAAATGTGGACTGACTTTGTGGATTTGAATTGCTGTGAAGGAGTGGCATGGATAGCTATGGTAATGAAACTGGTGGTGTGGATGTAGACTGTTGTGCTGAGGTTAGCGTTGGCTTTGTTCGGTAATCGGTGATGTATCGCAGAATATTTTGGCTTTTTTGGATTTGAGTGTCGAAATGTGGACTGATTTTGCTCATTTGAATTGCTGTGGAGGAGTGGGATCGATAGCTATGGTAATGAAACTTATGGTGTGTATGTAGACTGGTATGCTGAGGTTAAGTTTGGCTTTTTTGTGAAATCGGTGATGTAGCCCAGAATATTTTGGCTTTTTTGGATTTGTGTATCGAAATGTGGACTGATTTTGTCGTTTTGAATTGCTGTGAAGGAGAGGCATTGATAGCTATGGCAATGAAACTGATGGTGTGGATGGAGACTGGTGTGCTGAGGTTAAGTTTGGGTTTTTTGGGAAATCGGTGAAGTAGCGCAGAATATTTTGGCTTTTTTGGATTTGAGTATCGAAATGTGGACTGATTTTGTGGATTTGAATTGCTGTGGAGGAGTGGCATCGATAGCTATGGTAATGAAACTGATAGTGTGGATGTAGACTGGTATGCTGAGGTTAAGTTTGGGTTTTTTGGGAAATCGGTGAAGTAGCGCAGAATATTTTGGCTTTTTTTGGATTTGAGTATCGAAATGTGGACTGATTTCGTGGATTTGAGTTGCTGTGGAGGAGTGGCATCGATAGCTATGGTAATGAAACTGATGGTGTGGATGTAGACCGGTGTGCTAAGGTTTAGTTTGGCTTTTTTGGGTAATCGGTGAAGTAGCGCAGAACATTTTGACTTTTTTCGATTTCAGTATCGAAATGTGGACTGATTTTGTGGATTTGAGTTGCTGTGGAGGAGTGGCATCGATAGGTATGGTAATGAAACTGACAGTGTGGATGTAGACTGATGTGCTGAGGTTAAGTTTCGCTTTTTGGGTAATCGGTGATGTAGCACAGAATATTTTGGCGTTTTTTTTGGATTTGAGTATCGAAATGTGGACTGATTTTGTGGATTTGAATTGCTTTGAAGGAGTGGCATCGATGGCTATGGTAATGAAACTGATAGTGTGGATGTAGACCGGTCTGCTGAGGTTGGATTTTGCTTTTTTGGGAAGTCGGTGAAGTAGCGCAGAATATTTTGGATTTGAGTATCGAAATGTGGACTGACTTTGTGGATTTGAATTGCTGTGAAGGAGTGGCATGGATAGCTATGGTAATGAAACTGATAGTGTGGATGTAGACCGGTGTGCTGAGGTTGGATTTTGCTTTTTTGGGAAGTCGGTGAAGTAGCGCAGAATATTTTGGATTTGAGTATCGAAATGTGGACTGAGTTTGTGGATTTGAGTTGCTGTGGAGGAGTGGGATCGATAGCTATGGTACTGAAACTGATGGTGTGGATGTAGACTGTTGTGCTGAGGTTAGCGTTGGCTTTTTTCGGTAATCGGTGATGTAGCGCAGAATATTTTGGCTTTTTTGGATTTGAGTGTCGAAATGTGGACTGATTTTGTGGATTTGAATTGCTGTGGAGGAGTGGCATCGATAGCTATGGTAATGAAACTGATAGTGTGGATGTAGACTGGTATGCTGAGGTTAAGTTTGGCTTTTTTTGGATGATCGGTGAAGTAGCGCAGAATATTTTGGCTTTTTTGGATTTGAGTATCGAAATGTGGACTGATTTTGTGGATTTGAGTTGCTGTGAAGGAGTGGCATCGATAGCTATGGTAATGAATCTGATGGTGTGGATGTAAACGGTTGTGCTCAGGTTTAATTTTTGCTCATTTGAATTGCTGTGGAGGAGTGGGATCGATAGCTATGGTAATGAAACTGATGGTGTGTATGTAGACTGGTATGCTGAGGTTAAGTTTGGCTTTTTTGGGTAATCACTGATGTAGCGCAGAATATTTTGGCTATTTTTGGATTTGAGTATCGAAATGTGGACTGATTTTGTCGATTTGAGTTGCTGTGGAGGAGTGGCATCGATAGCTATGGTAATGAAACTGATGGTGTGGATGTAGATTGGTGTGCTGAGGTTTAGTTAGGCTTTTTTGGGAAGTCGGTGAAGTAGCGCAGAATATTTTGGCGCTTTTTTGGATTTGAGTATCGAAATGTGGACTGATTTTGTGGATTTGAGTTGCTGTGAAGGAGTGGCATCGATAGCTATGGTAATGAAACTGATGGTGTGGATGTAAACGGTTGTGCTCAGGTTTAATTTTTGCTCATTTGAATTGCTGTGGAGGAGTGGGATCGATAGCTATGGTAATGAAACTGATGGTGTGTATGTAGACTGGTATGCTGAGGTTAAGTTTGGCTTTTTTGGGTAATCACTGATGTAGCGCAGAATATTTTGGCTATTTTTGGATTTGAGTATCGAAATGTGGACTGATTTTGTCGATTTGAGTTGCTGTGGAGGAGTGGCATCGATAGCTATGGTAATGAAACTGATGGTGTGGATGTAGACCGGTTTGCTTGGGATGCGTTTGGCTCTCTTGGGTAATCGGTGCAGTAGCGTAGATTATTTTGGCTTTTTTGGTTTTCAGCATCGAAATGTGGACTGATTTTGTGGATTTCAGTTGCTGGGGAGGGGTGGCATGGATAGCTATGGAAATGAAACTGATAGTGTTGATGTAGACTGGTGTGCTGAGGTTAAGTTTTTAAGAGTATTGTAAATTAACAATATAGCTGTGTTCTGTCTGAAGAAAGACAGATTGGCGAAGGTGAAGTTACCTGAAATCCACACACGATGGTTATAGGCTCTTCACATTTCAATATAATCGTCAACGTTACGTTTTTAATATTCCATTGATGAGACTTTTGAATTAGGTCGAGACTTAAATTTGAGCTTGTTATTTCTCAAAGCCAACAATATTTTAGAGCATGACCAATTGAAGATGAGCATTGCTGGCGAAGTAGGCCTACACAATACCGGGATAAGGAATCGAACCATCCTCGGGATTGAGATCTTTAAGAGGCAAATTGCTCACCAGACTGCAGTATATATTTACATTATTATTCTGTTTAACTCAATCCCGGGAGATAATTTGTTCAGGAAGAATAATTCTATTTGACCATAGTTGTTATTCACAGCATTAGTTTAGCTTATACAGCAAAAAGACATGTAAAAGGTTCTTCAATCGCGCAATCCCGAGCTTGGGATTTTGGAATATCTCATTGTGCTAGTGCAATGCATTGATAGTCGTGAATCATGATTATCTTGATTGACATTTTATTTTTAGCTGCAAATGGTATACTTGTATTTGTCAATATCGATCCTCGGTCAGAGCTTGTGATACCGAATCCCGGGATCAAGAAAAGTCGGGAGTTTTTGGCAGGCTATAATCCCGGGTCTTCACCCGATACCAATCCCAAATATCTGGAAACTGTAGATTGAAAGTGCCTAATCAGGAATTCGTCACGGTTTTCTGTAACTCTATTAGTAGCTATATAATTAACTTTGTAAATCGTTATCCATTAGTGCTTAAAGCGGAATAAATTTTAAGTCGATTGCGAGATTGTAAGTAAACCGACTTGCGGCAATTCCAACTTATGGCTATTCTCACATCTCGGTATCCCATATTGTTAACGTACACATGTGATTTGTCATAGCCAGAGACAAGAGAGAGATAGACTGCTAGTCACGCCGTCTCACAATACGAGTTATGATGCCAGGCGCGCGCACGGCTTTTAATCGATGAAGGGTCGGGGAACGTATGGTGAGCGCAGCGAAGCAACATGCTTGCAGTCAAATGATACATACAATAGCACTTATTCAATGACAATTGTTCAACCTGAACTTCGAGGATCTATCACAAACCATTGCTTTGCGGCTGCATCATGCCGAAGGCTTGCTTGGCGTTTGGATGTTCTAACTCAGCAAATAAACATGACTGCAAAGAACGCTGTGTTTCCTTCCATCTGTTCCCAACCAATCCTGCAATTCGGAATAAGTGGATACAGGCTATCAAACGGAAAGCCTTTGAACCGGGTAGATTCACTTATTTATGCAGTGATCATTTTGTGAAAGACGATTTTGTACCAAATGTGACAGTGAAAAAGCTATATCCTAACGCGATTCCCACTGTTTTTCCAAACATGCCGACTTTTTATATGCAACCAAAAAAGAAGCGTGTGATCTCTGAAAAGCGAATCGTATCGGCGATACTATCCGAGCAAAATGTGTCTGAAGCCCCGAGCGCATCGATAACGGAATCCTCATCATCTTGTGTGCCCTCAGTCAGTGATTTAGGCCTACAGCGAGAGATTCCATATGAAAAATGTTCCAGGATTCACCAATAAAGATGTCTTGGTAACTGCAGAATTTGCCGTAATGATAAATAACCTTTTTGATGTCATGAACGCACGTTCTCTCTTTGGAAAATTGTACTGTTCACCGATAACAGCTGATAATTTTCAAGACAAAAAGAATTTCCTTCAATCAGCGCAGACAATGCTCAAGTCCCTGGTCGTTCAAGAGAAAAATAATAATATCAAAATTGTTGATTCTAGACGGAAAACTGGCTTCATTGGATTTTTATGTAATTCAGAGGTAATTTGCAAGTTGCACGAAATGCTACTGATTCCCAAAACATCTGGAATATCAAGTATATTGTTCTATAAATTTTGTCAAGATCATCTCGAGTCTTTTTTTGGAAGTATTCGTGCGAGAAATGTATGGACTGTAAATCCAACTGCGGTTCAATTTCGGGCCGCTTATAGAGCACTTATTTTTCATGGGTCTGGCATGATGCGGATTAGTTTGAACTGCAATGTTGCACTTCAAGATGCAACGACGTCTCTTGTTGTTCGAGACAAGTCAGCCACTGTCAAGAAAGTGCAGTCACATTCAATTGATGATCAAACTGTGAATTCATTATCGTGCTCTTGTAATTTGAATGACTGCAATTTCTGCGATGCTGCTATTTCTTACATCAGTGGATTTATCGTTATGAAGCTGTTGAGGAAATCTACATGTGATGCATGCAAAGAAGGCCTTTTGTTTTCCTCCTGCGATCCAATTTCAAACATTGAATTAATAAGCCTAAAAAATCGTGGTGGACTTGTGGTGCCCAGTCGGAGTGTCGTGAAACTCGTAAAAGCTGCTGAGAAGATTATTCGCACTTACGTTCTGACCAAGAGAGAGCGGGACAGAAAGCTGCGTCTTAGACTCGAATCAGAAATCTTAGACAAAGCTTATGAGTCAGACTTATTTTCGACGCTCCGAACACATGATCTGGATTCAAGTCAATCTGGTGAAAGTCATACTTTGTTGTTGATAAAGCTGATCATCAAAAAGTTCATTAATCTTCGTTTGCGAAAAATCAGTAATGATATATCTGAAAAACTGAGTCAAATTGGTCGCCGGTCAGCCATGTCGCGCCTTCTTATTGTGAAAAATATATAGACGTTTTCGACATCTGGTAAGTTTTGATTTGATAACAGTATAGTGTTTATGCTTTATGAACATTTAAGTTATTTATAAGCTTACATTCCATGTCTGTTCATTGACTATGTTTTTGTCTCGAATTCTGATCATTTGGCTAATCGATTTTACTTATGAAAAATTAATATGCTACCAATTAAAACGATCATTAGAATCATGAGTAAATTAGCCTGACTTAGGTCTTACACAATCTACTTGCTAAGTTTACTTTTATAAGAAAGAGCGCATGTGAGGCGGTGAGGTGAGAGAAATGGCATTAATCAAAAAAGTCGTGCAGTGAAATCATGATATTTTTTCTTATTACATGTCTTCATTGAATGCGATTTTTCAAACGATCCTATCCATTGACGTTACTTTCCTGATTTACTAATACATGTATTTATCGATATCATCATAATAGTGCAAGAATTCCGATTCCCTGCTCTCCGGTTAGTGATTCCCATTCATTGATGTAGGAGTTAACAGGATAGCGGACTTCAGAAATTTTCTGTTTGTCGATGTGAAGCCCGCGAATCTGACTGTTAAAGGGACCAGAAAACGTTGGAATAGAAAAAATGCTTCGAATTAGAACGTTTTTTGCCTCTAGAATCTGAACCGCTCATCCGATCGCATTCAGCTTTGAGATTCTGACGGTTCAGGGCATGAGGATTGATTCATCTATTCATGTCAACCATCAATTAATTAATCCAGAAAAGTTGGCAGGCGTGCAACTTTTCGCAAGACGAGAAAAAGTCACAAAATTTCTTAAATTTTGAGGTCGAACTTAAAGTTCCACGCCTGCTAACTTTTCATGAACAATCAATTGATCGGTGACATGAATAGGTTAAATGATCCCTAAGATCTGAATCGTCAGAATCTCAAAGCTGAATGCAATCGGATGAGTGGTTCAGATTCTATATCAATATTCCCATTGAGGTACGCACCGCCGAACTAACAACGCTCTCTACGCAGACAGTGTACCGATAAGTGACCCTGCATCGATTTCCGTGCGTGCGTCGACAGGCATCAGTGTGTGAGCGCAACCAGCAGTCTATCTCTCTATTGTCTCTGGTCATAGCACATTTACTGCTCAACTTAATCCCGGGATCATGTGATCGAGATTTTCCGAGACTGTGGAATCTCTACCCTGTACATATGATTAGATAAACATAAAGTACGTAAATATATAGTCACACATACAAGTATGCTGACACAACTGTAATATATGGGCTACAATATTATTGAATTAGTAATTCAAAGAAAGACATCGAAAAGTATTCGAAAGTCTTTTCTGTTTCCACTAACGAAGCAGCAAAGCATCTATAAGCTACTACCAAGATAAGAACAAATTAATCAATCAATGATGGGATTTCGGGGTTTGCACAAACCCAAGGAATCCCGGGATTGCAGTCCTTGCCGAGATCCCATGCTATTTACATGCATCTGTGCTTTATAAGAGAGAAAAATGTAAATGTTGAATCTCAAAGTATTATAATGGATTTCAGACTTCAATGTGATAGAGTTCTGACTGTATCAGGTCCATCTCATGCAGGTCAAACTGTTTTCACGCTGAATTTATTGGATAAAAGAAGGGAGTTGTTTAAGGAACCTATCAATCGAGTGATTTGGTGTTATGGTATTTATCAACCGTCGCTGTTTCAGGAATTGCAAAGTCGCAACTTTATTCGACATGAAAGAATTATTCCAGTGGATAAACTTCAGTCTAATGATGTTGTTGTATTGGATGATTTATTAAAAGAAAGTAAGAATTCCAAAGATGTTACAGATATGTTCACTCGCGCAGAACATCATAAAAGGTGCTTTATCATCTATATCACACAAAATTTGTTTCCTGATGGAAAAGAAGCTCGTACACGAAACCTGAATACACACTATTATGCTATTTTCAAGAATCCGCGAGATAAAAGTCAATTTGAAATTTTAGCGCGACAAGTTGCACCATGAGGATCAAAAGCCTTAATTGAAATTTTTCAAGCAGCTACTGAAAAACCACACGGTTACTTATTCATTGACTTTACGCAAGAGTGTCCGGAAGAATTTAGATTTCGAAGTGATATTTTGAAAACTCCCATGATTATCTACAAACTATGAGTTCTTATTCTCGCATGATTGTTATTCCTCAGGATGAATATGTACAATTGACTGCCATGCAGCAAGTAAAGCAACCTCCTGCAAATCAAATGTATAGGAAAGAAATAGATTATCAGCAAAATGTTCACATCAAAGATCCACATCGTGCTGTATTATTACAATCGGACACTGTTGAGCAACTAAAAAATTCGAAGAATAAGATGCGTGACTCTGTATCGACTGCTACACCTTCAGCATCTCGCGCACATGCCATATCTCTTTTCAACAGTATTGAACCCCATCTCAATGTAAATGATAGAGGAGAAATCATTACAGATGAAAATAAAGTGATTGATGCTTCACGTTATGAAGACTTGATTCAGTATGCGACACGCAGAAAGCGCCGTCAGGGCTATGTTCCACCTGGTTGGTCATACTTTCTTAAACTATTGAAAAAGCATAATGTGCCAAAATTTGCTTTGAATAATGAGACATTGAAAGAACTTGATTCAACAGTGGCTACTGCTCCAATGCTTCAGACGATGAAAATGCCAACAAATTGGTTTAAGACGTCACCTGCTACATCCCCTCCCACACTCACTAAGCAAACAAGAGGAAGAACTCGACGTAGATCTACGCCACCACTAAAACTAGTAAAAGGAAAACGTAAAACAGCTCCTCCCAAGAAATACATGTTCTCAGACTATTAATATGAAGCAGATGTGTTGCTTGCCATGTAATGAGCCGCCAGAGGTGAATGTCGTTGTCACTTGCACTTGCTGCGCCAGCTCTCACAATGAAACCCCTAAGCAATATGAACACGATCGCAAAACCGCTAAAGCTAAATGCTGCAGTTGTTGTAAATGTAGAAAGGCAAGAAAACAAAAAGATGAGAAGGAGGAAAAAGAGTCAGTCGTCATCGACTGAACGTTTGAAGTCAATCTATTATGATGTAAAACATCCGGCAGGATTTGCATCGATCAAGAAATTATCAAAAGCGAGTGGTCTTCCACAATCACAAGTGAAACGATGGTTAAAGGGTCAGGCTACCTATACACTCCACAAACAAGCGAAAAAGAAGTACCGCACCCGCCATTATATTGTTCATGACATCGATGAACAGTGGCAAGCAGATTTGTGTGATGTCGCCTCCATTTCAAAACATAACTCGGACAATAATTTTATTTTAACCGTCATTGATATTTTCTCGCGTTATGCGGGGGCTCAACCTTTAAAAACTAAAGAAGGGAAGGGAGTAGCAAAAGCATTCCAAACAATTTTTCGAGAAGTCGCATTCCAAAAAGAATTCAGAGTGATCAAGGAAAAGAGTTTGAAAATCAGCATGTGAGAAGATTATTTGGGAGGCATGACATTGAGTTGTTTAGTGTAAAGAGTGCTTATAAAGCTGCTCTCGTTGAACGTTTTAATCTCACATTAAAAAATCGCTTGTGGCGACATTTTACTGCCAACTTGACACAAAATTGGACAAAGGTTCTACAAGATACACTCCATGCCTACAATCACGCTATCCATCGTTCTATTGGACTCAGACCAGTAGATGTAAATGCTGACAATGTAGATAAAGTGCGCGAATCATTCCAACGTAAACGCACTCACGTGAAAAGTGATGTGAAAATTGGTGATAAAGTTCGTATCTCAAAAGTGAAGAGTGTTTTTGCTAAAGGGTACCTTCCGAATTGGACATAGGATGTATTTACAATATCAAGGATTGATCAAAAAGACTCTCCCACCACCTACAAGTTGAAAGATTACGATAATGAAGAAATTGAGGGTAGCTTTTACCGCGATGAGATTGAGGTAGTCACTGAAAGTGAAACATATTTGGTAGAGAAAATCATTCGATGTAAAAAACGACAAGGTGAAGAATGGTGTCTTGTTAAATGGACTGGTTATCCTTCAAGTATGAACTCTTGGATGCGTCGTGCCGACATCTTTCATCTAAGTGATCGACAGTGATTCATGCAAAGTTGTAACTAACAATGTTTAGGGTTTGAGCTATGAATCCAACTGCCTCATTTTATTCACGACCCTCCTATGTAAGTAGTGGAGGACAAATTTACAGCGGCGCTCGCCGCCAACGTGGAGGTAGCATACTTAGTGCACTGAAATCTGTTGTAGCACCTCTCATATCCAATGTCGGAAGATCTTTAAAACGAAATGTTTTAAGTAATGCCGTTGGCTTTGCTGGTGATGTTGCTAGTGATCTTTCCAGAGGTAGAAGTTTTAAGAGCAGTTTGTTGAATCGTGGGAAGGAACGCGGTTTAAAAACATTGAAGCAGACCTTTGTTGGTGTTACTCAAGGAAAGAAATCGCCTAAACGAATGAATAAAGGAAGAAGGAAACATCGCGGAGCTGGTAAGTTGCGATCTTCAGTCAAAAGGCATTCACGCAAACGTCGCAGAGGCTCTAATCATTCATCAGGCGCCAAACGACGACGCTGTCATAACTTCTAATCATGGAGTGTAAAACTTCCGGGCTTTGTTTGTTTGATCAACAAGCCATACAGACAGATATTCTTAGTTCAAGTATTGTAGATTATCATCCTCGAACAGCTGAGAATGCTGGCCCCATTGAATTTGTTATTCCTGGTGGTAGTGATGACTACATAGATTTGAGTTATGCGATGGTTGATTTGAGGTTTAGAATTCAGCAAGCAGATGGAACTGCTATTGACGATACACATAAAGTTGGAATGAACAATTTACCATTGACTACATTACTTCGCGATGTTTCCCTAACGATTGGAGAGCAGCAGGTGGAAGGTGGCCAAAGCGATTATCCCTATAAATCATATTTCAATCATGTATCACAGTTTCATCCAGCAGCACAAAAAAGTCATATGGAAGCCATGGGATGGTACAGAGATGAAGCAGGAAAATTTGATGCTGAAACAAACAGTGGCTTTGTAAAGCGATCTGCTATGATTAAAGATAGTAAAGTATGTCAGCTATATGGTCCGCTGAATTTAGACTTCTTTAGACAGTCAAAGTTTTTACTCTGTAATACCAGCATGCGACTCAAGCTGACATTGAATAAGCCTGAATTTGCGCTGAATGCATTTGCCAAAGTTGACAATTTTAGAATTCATGTGGAAGATATTGCACTTTACATTCGTCGAGTAGTACCGAATCCAAGTGTCATTAGAGGACATGCTGAAGGTCTTAACCGCCAAAATGCCATTTACCCCGTTCAGCATACAAAGCTTCTCACCTTTACAATTCCGAAAGATCAAAAGAGTTTCATGAAAGATGGCCTCTTTCCATCGGAAGCACCGAAGCTCCTCATGGTGGCAATGGTTGAAAATGGTGCATTTAATGGTAATATAAAGAAGAATCCTTTCAATTTTAAACACAATCAGTTAAGTGAAATTGCTTTACGTGTAGATGGTGTGAGTCATCCTGGTCCTCCCTACAAACCAGATTTTGCTGCGGATCAATTTATGCGCAGTTATGTTGATTTTATGGATGTCTTTGGCTTTTACAATACGGATGACACCAACGGACTCACTATGAAAGAGTTTAAGAGTGGATATACTATTTATGCATTTGATTTGACTGCTGACAGCGATATTAGTGCACCCTATCGTCAAGCGAACGTGCCTCATAACATTCGTTTGGATTTGACGTTCAAAAGAACACTACCTGAGACGATCAATGTATTAATTTATGCAGTCTTCGATTCAAATATTGAAATCACAAAGTATCGTGACGTGATTCTTCAGTATAATCGTTAATGAGTTGGTTGAATGCTGACGATATTAAAACTAAAGTACAGCGTAATGCAGACGAAGCGACGTTGAAAGCTTTCGATAATGTCTATTCGCTCGATACCTTACCACCTGCAGTAAATCATTTTCCCATCTTTATTGTGCTAAACACTCATTCGCAGAATTTAGGCGGTGAGCATTGGAAAGCGATCTTTATTGGAGAAGACCGACGTGGTGAGCTATTTGACTCTCTTGCTCAACCTCCAAATATACCAACACAGCAGTGGTTGAGAAAACATACGCGTCAATATCAGCGAAATGAACGCATACTACAACATCCACTTTCATCAACGTGTGGTGCTTTTGTACTGTACTTCATCTTAAAACGTTTACATGTATCTCGATTTGTATCTGTTATTCAAAACTTTTCATGTAATCCATCCTCTAATGAAAAAATGATTTGTAAGTTCTATTATGATTTGAAATAAAAACATCATGTTGGAAAAATTGTTTTTTATTTTACAATCCGCTGGGTACGTACATACTCGATGAGATAGTCTAGGATCACATTTGCTTGTACATGAGATTTTAGTCCAGTAATGATCACTTTACTATTATGAAAGATTGCAACATGCACAGGTAACCAACAACTAATAAGAGCTGCAGGAAAAAGTTCGGGTTCATAACACAAATTGTAACTGCTGGTACGAATCTTCAAAAATGATACACTTTCACTCAATTGAGTAGAGATCACCATATTGTCCACAGTCAGATTCGACATCACACACCTCTCCCTCTTCCATATCCGACGTAGTAGTCTCTGTAGCTCTAAGCGCATTGACTGCGCCGATGAATGAGAAAGGGCGCCGAGAATCTGTACAGTCCCATTTGGGAAGAGTTGAAGATTCCGTGAATTGTTCATCTTCACCACTAACATTTGAGGACGGCCCGGGTAATACTTGCTGTTTGGAAGGTGCTGGTGTAATGTTGTGAGATCGATTTTGGTGTAGAGTCTGAAGCGACGGAGAATGTTGACGATGGTGTAGCGATGGCGCTTCATGATGAAAAAATGAGTAAATTGAGCGATGTACCTTCCTTTTATACTTTTCCCAACTACCTTGATGAAATGTGAAGTTAGTATGGAGTTGGGAATGGTAGAGTTGAATTCGCCGTTTGTTGACGCGCAACCAGATGCGATTTCCAATACGTGAATGTCTTTTCATATAGAAGTATTTCAAATCCTTCATGGTATGATGTAGAGATTGAAAATGACGATAAGATAAAGCAAACTCTCTTCTCACATTTCCAGTTGAATCTTTGAAATAGACGTTTCGATCATGATCCGTTTCAATACGTTGTAGGGAATCTAATTTCCAACTCATGGTGCGTGGTAGTCATGTCTGATTAAGATTTGCATAGTAGGGCGATGAACTCACGACGAATAAATGTCATGATGGAGCGATGTATGTATCTTCTATACTTCTCCCAATTGTATTTGCGAAATGAGAAACAGTTTCCGGAATGAGAATGGCAGATTTGAATTTCATTTCTGTAATGTTGAAGCCAAACTTAGGAGATGAATCTTAATGTTTCAAAATATTCCAAATCCCTCATGATATCATTGAGGTTGACAAATTGTCGCCATGTTAATGTAATACCTCTTGATGTATGACCATGAGAATTTTTGAAATGTACGTTTCCATTACGATCAACTCTGATATATTGTAGAGAGTCCAAAATCCAAGTCTTCATGATGTTATGCAAAGCCGGAGATCAGCAATATCAAAATGTCGTTTTATCATATTTTGCTTAGCAATGCGGCCGCAAATAGATTTGCTAGTAATCGAGCCGCACTCTTTTCTACTCCCATTGATCATACACAACAGCTAAATGGAAAGTGGGAAGTGGGTGTCACTCAACTTGTTCATAGCAACTGTGTCTATACTTTTGATCATGAGGTGATGACTATTAATATGAGACGCACAGCTGCTTACCAATGTGAAAAGGGCTGCCGAGTATACATTCCACAGTGGCCAAAGAAAGATCTCTTATCATGTAAAAAGTTTATATATGATTTCCTGAATAAAGCGTGTAAACATATTGTCCAATTTACTCCGCACAATGATGATCATAATTATGTACATCATGTAGTTGAGAAAGATTGGATTGTTGGTTGAAGTCCAAGTTTAAGAAATGATTTAGGTTACCTCGCTAGCGCCTTAACAAGCTGTGATAATTATAACGTTAATTACCACCCAAGTGGTCATAAACAGTTAATATATCGAGAGGAAGCTTATTATGTAGATCTTATTCCAAAAAATGAGAAGACGTTGGTGAAGAAGATTGTGATTAAGCCAAGAAAGACAAACATGACTCCTGAAACATTATTGAAGAAATTTAATTATCTCCTTCGAGTTGATGGTAAACAAGTGGCAACATTGACTTATATCAAATCATC
The DNA here is from genome assembly GCA_907163375.1 of Prostheceraeus crozeri. Lineage (NCBI taxonomy): Eukaryota > Metazoa > Platyhelminthes > Polycladida > Euryleptidae > Prostheceraeus > Prostheceraeus crozeri. The sequence goes on along the minus strand of CAJQUW010009496.1, from coordinate 806,413 downwards.
TAATCATATTGCAATAAGTAAATTAAATGATGATGATCTAGTATTAGTTTGTTCAAAAGATTTTCATCAGTTCTTACGACATCGTTCTGCAGCTGTTCATGGAAAATTTGATATGCAACATTTACCATGTGAGAGGTCAAACCAATTTGATACAGAATGGATCGTATCTTTATACAGAAAGTGTGTAGAGCCTTTAGGTGGTATCTTGCATGAAACAAGAGTGTTGATGCCTCGCATTATTACTTCAGTTAAATTGGTTGTAGATTATTTAAATGAAGTGATTAATGAGCAACAAATTTCATTTTCTGAAAAAGAAGGTGGTTTGTCTCTCACTATAAGTGGAAAAGGTATTGAACTAATTATGGATAAAACTCTAATGGACATTTTGGGTTTTGATCAAAATATCTTTAAAAGTGGTACTGTAACCAAAGCTAGCGCGGACATGTCACTATCGCGTCGTATTAACTATTTTCAGATATATTCCAATATTGGTGAAGATGTACGTGTGGGAGATGTTGAAGCTCCATTGCTAGCAATGATACCATACCAGCCAAAAAGCTGCAGTATTTTATCTGAGCATACTTTCAAGAAAGTGCATTATACAAAGCTGAAATCGAACTACATCCCACAAATTGATATTGCAATTTATGACGATGCTGGTGCGTTGATTCCTTTTCATAAAGATGCTGTGACAAGTATCACACTCCATTTCCGAATGAAGAGTTAATGCAAAAGTATGCGAATATATTTTTCCAATGTGAATAATATGGAAAGTGAAAATAAGGACTCGTTTCTAATCTACTTGCCCAGTAATGCTTCTATGAATAAATTTCCCAAAAATAAACATATCAGACTATCGAGTAGAATTAAATCGCCTACTACATTTAGAAGGTGAATGGGAGGTTGGCGTTTCTAGTATTTGCTATGATAGCAATATTCAGAATGTGAATGATTTGGAACAAATGATATTGACTCCTCGCACCCATGATGGAATAACGATGAATAATGCATTCCAGTTCCCATACAATTTAACGTCAGATGGAAAGTGGAACTATGAATGGATTCAGGTAAAATCAGATTATTATGGTCCATTTGGGAATGAGAACATTATTAAGGCATTCAACAGTGGTAATACTTCCATCATGAAGAATAAGGATCAGAAAGTTTATGAGTTTACTATCTATCATTGGAGTGGGAGACAGTTCCTTCGCTTTCATTCTTTTACTAAAGGTCTTACACTGAGTTTGGATAATGAATTCTATCCACATCTCGGTTTTGGCCATGGACTACATCTAACGTCAATTGCTACTGCAAATGTTAAAAAAGTTTATTCAAATCGAATCGACAAATTTCATTATAAATTTAAAATATTTGATGAAGATGTTGTAGAATGTGAAGAACGCATCATTTTGAAAAAGCGTGGTGTTCAACCTTTATCACTTATTGAGTTAGTAAAACGATGGAATGAGACTGTGGGTAAGAAGTATGGAGAGAAAATTATGGCGGACAAAAATAAGTTGGTTATTCAGAAATATAATGACAAACTAACAGTTTATTTCTCTCTAACCTTGCGTCATTTTGTAAGACATTATACACCTATTATTGGAAGCGGTGTGGTGTATGCTTCTCATGAATATCACACTAAAGCTGATTCAGTTAATGATGAATGGTGGGTGGACATCTATGGCGATCGCATCAAGAAAATTTACCAGTCTTATCAAGAATCTAAAGTTGCTATCAATATAATGCCGCGTCTATATCATACAGTTGAAAGCTTCATTCATGTAGTAAATCCTTATATACAACAGAAGTTGAAGCATGTGATGAAAAGTAAATATGATGTAAAGACACACCACATTTCGTTTTCAATTGAAAATCAACGCGTTGTTCTGAAACTGGGTGACGACATTCAATGTCAATTGAGTAAAAATTTGAAAAAACTCTTTGGTTTTTCAATGCTACAAACTGTGTTTACTGCTGCGCATACGATTGGTATAGAAACACCAATGACACTTGATAAACATGAACAGAACCTTTACATTCAAAGTGATTTGATTCTACCTATTTCTGTTGGTGAGAAAAAAGAATACATTTTGCGTGATTTCATTCATGATAAAGACGCTTCATATGGAATAGTCGAGAAGATGTTTCAATCTATTTTCTATCATCCCGTCGTCAAACAAACTATACCCTCTATTGCTATCAAAATTACCAATGGTTTACAAGAGTGCATCCATGTGAAAGATACTAAATCCCTCGTAACTTTCATGTTTCGGAAAACAAAGTGAAGTCATTGTGATATGTTTATTGAAATAAAAATATGTGTATGAAAAAGTCTTTTCACAGATATAGGGGGAATGGGCTGACTGTAGGCATATATTCACAAGGAAGAAACGATCTCATGCGATACATAAAACAACCATGTATATCTACAAAAAGCAACATCAAAATACTGAGTTAAAGTTGATTATGTCAATACATCTCCGAAATGTGGTAGCGTGAGTTTTATTCTTTTGGGTGGAGGCATGTTTGTGTCAAGATGTCCATGTGGAAGAGATGTGTTATGTCCTATCCAACACCTCTTATCCTCCCATGCTGAAAGCGCTCGTTTCTTGAACGTGTGCGTTTTCACAGTATGAACTTGAGATTTTAAGATTGTCATATTGACAAACGTTATAGTTTTATTTTTATAGGCCTTCTTATAGGACCGATGTTTCATTTTGTGAACAATGGATTTTGATATACCTTTAGCACGCTTAATACTATCTGCACATTCTTTTAATTTCATGGAATACATTTTAGGACGGAGGAGAATCTTTTCATCTATTTCCTTTCCTGCTGTTTCATCCTTAAAACAACCAAGTTTGGCTTTATTCTGTATGGAATAGAGTGGATGAGTGGGATTGTAGTTAGATGTGTCGAAATATTTTTCTAATGACTTAGCTACTTCATTAAAATTTAAATCTTTTTGAGTGGTAATTCCTAAAAAGAAACTATCTGTATCACCACCCAGCAAGCGAACCTCTTTTACGAGAGTGCACGGTTTTAATATTTTGTAGAAGAGTTGATACATTTCAAGCTTGGAATAATCTAAAACGGCTTGCCCAATATAGATGGGTTTGCACAACTCAACTTCTGATTTTATCATTTTAACACCTACAAGATCCTCATCGATGATGTCAATCAATGAAAAGAGGTGATGAGGTCAATTTGTGATATTTTTGTTCATCAACGACTAGTTTGTAGTTCATACGTTTTCTAACATCCTCCATGGTCTTTCCGAAAAGACTGTTTTTTGACTGTTACTATCTATGTAGGGTTTGAGGAAGGCTTTCTGTCTAAATTTGATAATGCGGTGAACTGACTTTAGAAGCATGCCCATTTCTAAATAGAATTTTAGTATGCAGAAGTGCACGAGATAATTTTTCTTATCATATTGGGTGAGCAAAATTTTGCGGCATGGTGTGTATCTTGGTTGTCCACACTCTCTTAAGTTATTATGAAATTGTGACATGAATGGTGAAAACATATCTTCAGTCACTTCACCAGATTCAGGTGCGAGTGGGAAATCAGCAGTTTTATTTTTAATACTATTTGGATAAATCAAATCCACTTCAAAATAATATCCCCAATCACCTTCATCTGGAATCTTCAGAATGTTTGAAGGGTTGGAGTAATACGCAAGCTCATCTTGTTTTACTCAACTCGGAATGAGGTAGTGGTTTAGACAGTGAACTGCCATATAAATTATTTTGGTCATAGTACTTTAGGTGGATATGATCATTACCTACTGTTTTAGATTTTATGTGATGTTTATTCACAAATGTGAGACCACCGCGTATTCCGCGCTCAAATATGTTATACATCTCGGGGTCTTGTAAGAGATGGATGGTCTCACCAGTCATTTTAAAAGCTGATTTAAAGGACATGGCTGGCAGACTGACAAAGTGGACGGGATCTAACTTATCTTCTTCTAATGCCACTCGTCGAAACTCCTGAAAGACATCAGCCAGCAAAATGACATCTAATTCTAAGTAAGCGATCATATAATCGCCAAACGTTTTACAATCAAATTTTAACCATGCCTCTTGAGCATGTTCATAGTCCTCTACTGGACAATCTTGACCCGTCAAATCGTTTTGGAATTTGTCAATGGAAGGAAGGGTTGTTTAATTTATTTTAGACATTGAGCCAAAATACGCATAAGGAAAGACTCCTTTGCGAGTGATTATTTCATCCGTTAAGTTTGGATAGTGCTTCTTCAAAGTTTGACTATGGGGAAGAAACTTGAGATTACGAACGAGAGAAGCTAGTGACGCTGACATGAATTGGAATGAATCTAAAAATTTTATTTCGAAGAAGACTGTCTTATTTTCTTTAGTTTTATCTACTGGTACTTTTGCTGTCATTGCCATGAATTTTTCTCTCGTTTGCGCTACTACATTAAACTGCCACGATTTCATCTGGCTCAACCCTCCTTTTATGAGCATATGACTGTCATAGCCCTTAAAGTTATGAAAAATGACGGGTAGTACACGACGTCTCAACCTAAGTGAAAAGTTACATTTGGAGCAGAGTGCGTTTCTAAATTTACCAGTGATGTGATCATGATCACGCACTTTCTTAATTTTATCGTCATCAAACGTTTTATGACATTTAGGGCACGGTGTGCAACTTTCAAATTTCTGTTTGTCTTCATCTGACATATGTAGTGACTTACGCTGCAATTGGGAATCATATGATTGTTGAAATTTAGCAGCTTTATCGAGAAATTCTAGAAATTTTGAAATACAATCTTCACCTGACCAAGTATGCATTTTGTTTTGCCTATTTCTAAAGTGGTCATGCCATACTTCATAGCAGGATATGGCTGCTGGCTTGTGGATGATATCATCAATGTAGCATTCTATGTCTGCGTAAATGACACGCAGGGGACTTAATTCGTCACCATTATCCCTATGTGAAAATATTTTATCTTTGGGCATGCGTTCCATTTGTAATTTACCCCGCTTGCACCATTCATAATGACTTAGAAATTTATGTTTACTCCAAAAGGAGCGGATGCAGCGGTCGCATACAAAATGTTCACCACTTTTAGAGCGCCCTAAGTAAGTGTACAAGCGAGATTTTGGGAATACCACAGTAGTGCCATTCCTCGCTATCATCTTGTTTTACTAATAAGAGGTTGACTACACGTTCATAACAAGTTGAACGTGAATTATAGCGGACACCCTTCAACCCCTTCTCCCACACGTGAACGACAATTTTAATCTTATTATGTTTTTCGAACGTTTCTACATCTTTGATTTTCATGTTGTCACTATCACAACCTTCAAAGTCTAGTTCATCCTCCCACTGTCTATAGCTATAGGTGCGATCTCGATGCGCGTTGATATCATTATAGTGAAGGATGGATAGGACTGCATATTTGAAACACTGTGATTTACAATCGACATTGATGACAGCTTTCTTATTATACAACGTTTTTGGTAGTATAAATGTGCCTCGAGCTGCATGACTTTCTAATAGGGAAATTTTGAATATGGCTGAGTCCACACCATCAAAAATGAGAGCGCTGTCGCGTTGATTGAATTTATCTACATTTGATTTTAAACATTGAATGTGAAAATTTAGCCAAGACTCGCAGTCTACAACTTCGGTTGCGGAAGAGGAAGGAACATGAAACTGTATTCTCTCCGTCACTTGACCCGTTTGAAAATCTATTTTAATATATTTTAGTTTGAGGTAGATGAGCGCCTTCATTCCAAAATTGTCTAAATTGTTGAAGAGCGCTTCGATAATGTTAGAATTTTGAAGGAGCCACTCAGGAAAATCTACTATTTGAGTATTGGACTCCATGCAGTAGTCGCGTACTAAATTATTATGTGAAACATTAATGAGGGAGATGGTAGAGGTACCGTTGGTGTAGTGATCATTTGCATGCGTGTGTTGAAGTCTGTGCGAAGATCGCTGAAAGTGACTATCGAAAGAAAGAGGGCACAAATCGCAAGGAAAGGAGATGCCATCGTCAGAATCAACTTCACCTCAGGAGATTGATGCCGCTTTGCGTTGACACACACGTTGTTTGATGTGTCGAAGGAGACTGTGCTTCCTTGTAAAAATATGTCCGCAGTCAGCACATTCCCACTCGTTGCTTTGTCGCGAGAGTCCTGAACTGGAACTCACATCACCTGAAAGAGAAATCATTCTATCATCTCTGTTAAAGTCTCAGTGTATTGTTACAACCTACCTTCACTCAATAGCTCTAAACTTTCCTCGAGAAGGGAGGGCGTTGGTGATGAAGTAGATGCCTGAAATTGAGGAAGATGCTATTAGCCACACGTTTGAGGGAGATGAGAGAGGAAATCTTCAACTTACCATTTCAAGGAAATTATGTTTAAGGTTGATTCTTCAACAAGAGAGAGACTTCACTAGAGAACAGTTCACTTACACGTCTCAAAGACAGAGTGAAATGACACGAATGTCACTTTACATATATACTTTCATATTCATCATTCATTGGCTGTTCATTCTGATTGGTTGCTTGTTTATACTTAAGAATTAGAAAACATTTCAAAGTTATTATTCACAGTCAACATGACAAGCCCTCCGACAACACCGAACACAAAATTCTCTTCTGCATGCTCATCACCAAAGGCGCTCGTTGCACCAAACGCTCCAACGAAGAGGAAGGTGGAGAAAATATACCGACTGGACAATATCAGAAAGTTGTCATTACCAGCGGACGACGAAGAGAGTGTATGTGAGAAGGAGTGTCCCGACTTAACAGGCGTGAGGTGGAAGTATCTGCAGTACGATACTGATGATGTGATGGAGATCACCAGCACCAAATTCCTCCACCAATTATGGGAATGGTACACCCCTAACTCCCAGCCACGAACTATGGCGGAGTGGGAGTACATCGACAAAGTGAGGCTCGCGGTAGAAGAACGATTGAAGCAAGTGAACTGTTTTTGCGATCTATGTGAAGTCAGACTCTGGGACGATATTGACGATGAAGACCTTTTGAAATACATGCCATAATAAATTTTTATTTCGTATTATCTTTGCTTTCATACTGACTTACTTGAATGGGGCTTCAGTGGATGGTTTAACCATGTATACTTTTTCATTTGGAAATAGTAGCACGCTTAGTCTAACTTGTAAATCTTATAACATTTCATATGGGCGATGATGGTAGATGAAATAGTGTTAAATAAAATTTAGATAGCTTACACTTCTGATACAGGGATAGCAATCGACTGCGATCCATGTGTAAAGAGCCTTTTAGACTACGGATGGGCTTAAGTGGATGATTTAACCATGTATACTTTTTCATTTGGAAATAGTAGCACGCTTAGTCTAACTTGTAAATCTTATAACATTTCATATGGGCGATGATGGTAGATGAAATAGTGTCAAATAAAATTAAGATAGCTTACACTTCTGATACAGGGATAGCAATCGACTGCGATCCATGTGTAAAGAGCTTGTTAGACTACGGAAGAGAGAAGTGTGTTATGTTGCGTGTGGCGCGTGAGTGTCCTCCCATTTCATTCCATTCATCAATTCGTCTCATTGATAGAGACAGGTAGAACTCATGGTTCTCATAACGTATGCATTGGAAAGTTTTAGGCAACCTTCGACAGTTGGCTAAATGTCGCCCTGGCGCGAATGCATACTACGTTGAGACAGAGGCAATCACTTGCAAACATGACGCAGAGAGGTTTAACAAGAATGACCATTGCCGAATGTCCCTTGCGGTATACATAGCTACGGGTTTCACCGCCGCCCTTTACAGGAACGCCCGTCGAAAGGAAGTATTACACCGAACTTCATTTGCAACGTTCAAGTTGACTGATAGCAGATTCAACTTAATGATAGTATTCGCCAGTCCGAAGACTGCCCAGTCCAAACTGCGTGGAGGTTCTATCATGTCTTGCCCCATGGTGGCCCTTAAGAGAGCCGGTGGTTTGTTCTCGGGAGTAACAAGTTGACTATTGGCTTGAATAGTCAATAGGTATGACGGTTAGGTTCTCATATACCCTATACCGCCTAGGTCGTGCTGGTGCATCTGGCACCTTTCGGATGCGGGTGGTATTCGGAGTCCACACCTCATCCGTCCAAACGATCTTCTTGATCTTCCCCTTCTTCTCAACCTCTTCATCCCACTCGTCGAGGATGATGAAGTTGGGAATGGCGTTGTCTTCATCCAACTCGTCGAGGATGATGAAGTCGGGAATGCTGTTGGCAGGAGACGTTGCTTCCATCGTGACTTAAAATTGAATGAGAAGCGCTACAATCTTGTGGCTTATATAGGGTTTTCAACAATGAATTGCTCAACAGCGAATCAGAATGCTTCAGGGATGGCAATCGACTGCATAACGTTCAAGTTGACTGATAGCAGATCCAACTTAATGATAGTATTCGCCAGTCTGAAGACTGCCCAGGGCAAACCGCGAGGAGGTTCTATCAAATCTTGCCCCATGGTGGCCCTTATCAGGGCCGGTGGTTCGTTCTCGGGGGTCGTCATCAGTCATCTTACAGCCTACCGATTCTGCTGAGAGAGTCTTTGACTCTCTCCATGGTAGCAGTGTCGACTTCCACGCTAATTGGTATGTAACTGAAAAGTGGAATGTAGCGCCATTCCGTTGGATTGACAACACTTGCTGTCATCGGATTGCCAATCCGAGCAAGATTGTTGTGGACTCTGTCTTGCTCCTCTAGTCTAACAAATTCATCAAATAAATTTCGCGCTCTTAACTGCGGTACGTGAGGAGAGTTGACTGCAGCGTTTGGTGTCTCCATGATTGAAATGAAATGAAATGAGAGGTAGTGGTTTATATACCCCTCTAACGCGACGCAACGTTCAAGTTGACTGATAGCAGATTCAACTTAATGATAGTATTCGCCAGTCTAATGACTGCCCAGGGCAAACCGCGTGGAGGCTCTATCATGTCTTGCCCCATGGTGGCCCTTATGAGAGCCGTTGGTTCGTTCCCGTCGTATCTGAAAAAATAGAAAGAAAAATAGATGAAATTATATTCAAGTGATGGAGATGACATTAACTTACCATAAATCAATTCAACCGGTCCGTTGAACCTTCGATGGTGGTGGCTGAGGCAGGTACTTGGCCGGCAACTTTCGCTTACGATGACGAATTTCCTTGATGTCACCATTGTGTTTGATGCTTATGTGGGGACAGCGAATATCTGGCGTTGCTCCTTCATAGCACTCGCTCGTTTTATCCAAATCCTCCGACTCCATTATTACATCGTCGATAATTTTGCTACCGACTACGGGGAGGCAGAGCGTTGTTCTTCTGGCCTTGACAGCGTTATTCTTCGCCTCAAGAAGAGCCATCTTCTCCTGCTCATGTTGGAGTTTGAGCGTCGCCTCCTTCGCCTTCATGTTCTTAATGTATGTGGCCTGATCCTCTACGCGACTCTCACTCGCTAGAGCTCTCTTTTAGAAACCTTCCAACTTCAATACTTGAGCCTTAAGCCTCCTAATTTCCGCCACCTGCTTTTTGAGTTCAAAATTCTCATCCCTTAATGCTGAGCATTCGTTTTTATAACGGCTCATTTCATCCTTCAGCTTCTTAATGGCGTACTCTTGGCTAACCCTCGCCACACCATCATCCTTAGCCCACTGCTTGGCTTGGGCTTTGATGCCTCTCCCTTTTTTAGGTGAGGAGTGCATTTTTGGCGCTGGCACTGCCCGACTCTTCACAATCGCCTTATCGGGTTTAGGAGCTATGACCGCCTCCTCGGGTTTGCTAGTGACGACCACCTCTTCCGTTTCCGATTCAGATTCGGAGATTTCCGACTCAGAGCTAGAAGAGCTGAGGTGAGATGTCGTTGGCTGCTCATTCTTGAAGTCTTGTATGGCTTGAACTGCCATCTGCAGCTCTGTCTCCGCATCTAGATCAACTTGAGGTCTTTCAACAGGTGGGATGATGACCTTCCCAACCTCTGAGGTATGCGTCTCTGTCTCCTCATCTTGATCAGGTTTTTCGAAAAGTGGGGTGATGGCTATCCGAACCTCTGAGGTGGTATAATTCTTCACCTTCTTAATGAGACATGTTGAATGCGTCTTATAGAAAAACTCGTTCAGGTTTCCCCTGACGAATTTCATGCACGATGTGCATCCGCTCACCACAGCGACCTCCTTATGCTCTTCGGGAGTGTCGGGGAATTTATTCAAATGGCGCTTGAACTCGCCACCTCGCTTGACTTCGCCACATAGGCACTTTTTAAAATGAAACTTCGAGTTTCCTCCCATTTTGTAACTTATGTATCTGTAAAGGAAGGATGAAATAGAATTACTAACAGGCGACATTGGCAGTCATTTTTATAATCATACAGCTAAATTGTGAGATTGGTGGAAAGTGTCGAACCTTTGAATCCGTTACAGGCATTACTCAAAGGGGATCTTATCCCAACTCCAAGGTCTCGGCCCACAAATCCAACCTCCCGCGGACAGAGCGTGCGTCATATCACTGTGTTGGTATCCGGACCCTGATTTTGACATGAAAACCAGTGGATTGTTTACAAAGGTTGCAAATTCCAAGCCGAAGCTCGCCTCCCACAACTTTATAAATGTCTTAGTTGAATTCAGCAGGGTCGAAAACCCCAGAAAACCTCCAAAACTAGTGAATTTACATTTTTCAACTTTTTAGCACTACTTATGAAATTTATAAGTAGTCTATCACTTAGGGCAGGTCAATAGCGACCGAACCTTTTTTGAGTCAAGTCAAACGGACTTGGAGAAGCAAAGTTACAAGCCTTTAAAGTTTTGGAGTCTTTTATGGCCTGGAGACGAAGGCCATCTCCTGGCTAACCTCTAAGTCTGACGGCTTAGCTAATATCAGCAATGAAATTTTCTAAGTCGGGTTCTTACAGAAATCCGGAATTTGGAATGTCCGATGCTATCATCGGAGCTCAGACAGACGACCTACCGTTGACAATCTCTCGTATTAATGTCAAGTCTCTGTCGGTTCCCAGCTTTTATAGTTTGTGGCGATCAGCTGATGACGTAAGATCCATCATCCAAAAACTTAAAACGCTTCTATCACCGATTCTGGAGGTCCGATTGAGCTGGAAATACACCATTTCAATGTAGAATTTGACGCTGAATCCAAATCTGGCCTCCGTTTACCAATCCGAGCCTTCGTTCGCCCACTGGAGCTGTTTCTTGGGAAATTCTAACTCTGTCGTTTTTTCACCAATCTCCCAAATCTTAAATGGCGTCTCGCATCTAAACGAAGACAGATATGAACAAGCCGTTTCTTTCACTGAATTTGTCTCACTCTTAGCTTTCAAACGAGCTATTGCACGACAAAATCCATCCACTAGAAGCAAAATTGGAAGTTCGGTGCCGGGGGGGGGACGTCAGCGAAAATTATTTCTCTCCGATTGACTTGAAACTCACCATGTTGATAGAGAATTTGACGCTGATTCCAAATCTGAAATCCGTTTTCCCATCCGATGCTTCGTTTTGGCGCTACAGCCCAAAACGTCCAAAATTCTAACTCTGTCGTTTTTCGCCAATCTCCCAAAATCTTAAATGGCGTCTCACATCTAAACGAAGACAGATATGAACAAGCCGTTTCTATCACTGAATTTGTCTCACTCTTAGCTTTCAAACGAGCTATTGCACGACAAAATCCATCCACTAGAAGCAAAAATGGAAGTTCGGTGCCGGGGGGGGGACGTCAGCGAAAATTATTTCTCTCCGATTGCTTTCAAACTCACCATACAGATGCAGAATTTCACGCTGAATCTGAATCTGAAATCCGTTTTCCCATCCGATGCTTCGTTTTGGCGCTACAGCCCAAAACGTCCAACATTTTAACTCTGTCAAAATTTTGAAGAAAAATTTTTTCTCGCCGATTGCTTTCAAATTCACCATACCGATGCAGAATTTTACGATGATCACGAATCTAAAGTCCGTTTCACCATTCCCCCACGACAACCTAGACGGTCGCCCACGTCAACCCTCCCGAGGCCAACTCACCCGAGTCTCACACTCTGTCGTTTTCGAGGGGGGGACGTCAGCGACTTTTTTCGATGGCGGCCATCTTGCGCTATCCAGAAGTGGAGTTTTACTTACTACTAATAAGAGTACATGTCAATAATTATTTTTGGGTAATTTTCTAGCAAAGTTTAATTTCATTTCTAATAACTGGTTCATTGCGCATAGCTCTCAAAGAAAAAATATCAAACTGTGTCCACATCACCACCTTATGGCTATATGCAGGTGTAATGGCTTCATTGTGAATTTGTTTAACGTGTCCCCTTAAATAATTTTTGGCCAATGCAATTTTTAGTTTTAGTAGAAACAGAGTTTTGCCGACTTGCTTCGAGCATTCTCTTTGTGGAAGCCATGAATTCTTGAAGCAAGTCGAGAAAAATTTGTTTTTACGCAAATTCGTTAGGTTTCCACGTGGATGATATAGGTACAGTTTCCACGTGGATACCAGGTGGATTCGATGTCGATTTCATGGGTATAAATCCACGTCGAATCCACGTGGAGAGCCGGGTCAAAGTAATACGTAGAATCGATATAGCAATTTAGAAGTCGAATCCACGCGGAATTTTTCACCGGGATGTGACCCACACATGAACCACTTTGGTAGAAAGATCAAATTTTACAGAAACCTCCAACAACTCAGATTAGCATGCCCTCAACTTTCCATCCGAGTTTGATTTTGGCTCATCTGATTTAGTATATTCAAACTGTCGGGAAAAAAATTAAAATCATATTCAATGCTCCCCGCCCTCCCTACGGTGTGCATTTTGGCACTCACTTGCCTATACATATGTTATTTAATAATCAATTGCTTTAATTACATGCACACTCTCATTTAATAAAGGACTCGGCAAAATCAGTAAACAAAATAAGAAAAATTCTTGAGAGATAAGATAAGGCAAATGCGTGGCTTTTCACTCTTCATCGACGGTCATTTTTACATCTTTTAAAATACAAACTCTCAAACAAATCACACGTAAAAATAATTTCATATCTGAAAATAATTACAATGGCTGTTAGAATAACATGTAAGACCAACAAGCCTTCTTATGGAAAGAAATTATAATTATTCAAACGCAACGTCAAAGTTGCCTTATTTATCCACTTGGAATAATAGCTACACACTTAATATTCATGGTGTCTGGTAACCACAGTTACCAGTCATTTAAAAGACAATTCAAAGGCATTGTCATCCAACATTGTGCATCTTCAAGAGCATAATCATTCATTAACTTTCAAATGATTGTAAAAATGTACCATGGCATATTAAAAGTAATCCAAAAGTAATGGAATGCCAAGTTAGCTTGTTTTAATTTTATAACCAAAAATCCCATTAATTTCTGACTTCTTCACGAAGTTATCTTCATGAAATGTAAATTAGTGTCAAAAACTTTAATACTAAGTTCCCTGAAGATAGCTCTTTGAAGAAGCCAGAAAAAATTCTGATGCAGACTTAGAATAATATAATAAGTTGCATTGGTAATCCTTTTACTTTGAACTATACCTTTTAAGTGGCATTCAATAAGTGATTATGGTTATATTAGTACATTTGGCGTCAACAGTTGACCAAACGTTACAGCAAACAATGCCAGGCAACATCAATTTTCATGTTAGTATCAAAAATCTAATCGCAAAAAGTCGAGATCTCGGCACTGTAATTTCGAAAATTGGTCGAGATGTCGAGATGTAATCGAGATCCCCAGATTGAATTTAGTCATAGTATAGAGGTAGGAACAGCACCATATATTGCAACCTGGTTGAAAGAAGTGTTCATTGAAATGGATAGGATGAACATGAAATTCAATCATCTAGCCATCATCTCAAGCCGAGTTGAGCAAAGATAATGTCTATTCTCCATTGTCTTTGGCGTTGAGAGAGAGGGAATGAGTGGGGTCCCAGCATAGATATTAGCACCAGCGGCACCTTTCAACACGAAAAAATCTCCGGAAGAATTGCTTACCACAACTGAATGCTGATATAGATGAGAGAGAGAGAGAATGTGCTAAGTTGGCCATGGGCAAGTCTATTTTTATTCAGGGTCGACTAAAGTATCAATTTTTGAAAAAAATAGTGTGAATATGTTAATTGTTTATCATTAGCCTGAAATTATTCCATTGGACTCGATTTTACTGCAACATTCCATCAAATTTTCTATGTATCGGTATGCGATTCTTTTGGATGACCACATGATTCCTAATTATAAATGCAGATGTCTTCTCGAATAGACTTGTACTCAAAGTATAAATATTGTATATATATATATATATATATATATATATATATATATATATATATATATATATAATTGCCCTGTGGGAACGCATCTTGCTAATATCAACAGATTATCTGGCGAGGTAGCGATTTTGTGGATAATTTTTTTAAAGGTTCATTTTCGTGTAAAAACTATCTCCGCATGTGAAAATGGTCATAATTTATCCAAAAACATGTGTAAAATTAAAAAACGACAGGTGGCGAAAAAGTTGCTATAATTAGTTGGTAGATATTTGTTTACTAATGCGAGCCGATTTTTCGCCAACCGGCGAAATCGTGGATATTGTAGCAACTAATTAGTGGTAAGTAGTAATGTTCGTATATTACCTTCACATGAAAATAGATTGTATACTCAGTCTGATCTGATAAAAAGGGATCTTATTTTAATTCACGAAGGCTTAAACTAAAAAAAGTATTTATCTTCCATAAATGTCACAGTAAATACTATGATATTATTCAAATATTTGTCATTGTTGTAAATTATTGAATGTCAAGAGAGGTTATGAAAATTGATATATGCGGATTCTCTATATTCTTATCATTATCAAAAAATGATAGTCAGCACTTATTTCTTAGATAGATTAGCCATATGTGGGGGATAGTGAGGAGGTGATGGAGGAAATAGAGCCTCGGCTGTAGAGGCGGATTACTAAAGAAAATAAGAGAGAAAGTCGAAAGTAGAAGGTGACATACAGAGCGCGAATTTTCGCCGTCGAACTTCGCCAGCGAATATCCCGCAAATATGACTGAACTGTATCATGATATTCTGCAGATGACATCCGCCAGTTTTTCGCAAGATTCGTTCCCACAGGGTGTGAAATGTATATGTATTGCAATAATGCATATATTCAGATAATGTGTATTATATTCATGTATTAGTTATAAATTGTGTAAAAGCAATGAATTGTGCTAAAATGTGTAATTTTTGGAATTTTAAAATTTGATCAAAATCTGCATCACTAACATATTTGGACATTGCGCGCTTGTCTTAAATACATGTAACTAAGTGATAAAAAACCTGTAGCTTATCATAGATTTGATGCGTCTGAGTGCGTCAGATGGTTCGAGTCCATCTTTCTCTCGGCTCTAGGGCTGTCTTCAGAGAATTTGGAAGGGCGCTATGCTTGGATGCATCGATAATAGCATATACATATCTCGTCAGAAAACAGGTCACATAAACTCGCCATTACTCGTCTTCAGAAGTCATTCCTTGAGACGACTCGCTCACGGACATTTTACGCCAGCTGAGATGTGCTTTTTGTGACAAGCTGAACTGTCTTCAATCGTGATAAGTCGCCGTCTCAATGCTGCAAGGGTTTAGTCTCACAGATTCTATAAAAATAAGTACTTATGTATAAAAATATATAAAGGACCGACCTTTATCTTATTCGTTTCTTAAAACTCTGCATTCTACAGAATGTAAATTCCATTTGAAATATGCATTACAGCTAAACTTTTCGGTATTGAAGTCAATCGAATGCATGAAAATGAGAGACTGCAAGAACTAGAAATAAGAGAAATTCTATTAATTAGTATATATAATTCCTTTCGTGATCCATCACGACCATCATGCTGCTAAAAATATTTGTAAAAGTAGTCAAAATACGGAATATCACGCCAGATAATTCAACTGTCACTTAACTGACACTTTGCTGTCACGTTTGTAATAGGAGTTGAAATAGTGTTGTAATGTTGTGTAGTGTTGTGTTGTGTTGTGTACTGTTGTAAAATAGTGTTGTAATAGGAGTCAGAGTTAGAACGCACAGTGAGCAGGCATCTTTATTAGCAGGCTCGTATGAGGTGTATGATCGTAAATACAGCGTCAGACAACCGGTCATAAGTGCACACACGATTCGTCTCTCTTCGTCCAATGAGAGCACTCGTATCTCCAAGGGAAATCCTATCTCAACACCCTCCCCCTAAAAAATTTACAACATAGGGGTATATCGAAAGCAGATAACAAATAGATGAAAAACGCGTAAGTTCTCATGACTGAGAGTAAATAGAAACGGAAACAGTAGCTGAAAGTTTACGAAGTAGCTACGGATTAAACGAGTTTAAAATGTAACGATCAGGAGGTTGAACACAGCGTTGAGGATATCTGCGAGTTTGAGCACTTTGGCCCACTGGGGCTCCACCGATCGGATGTCCTGAAATCGATCCACTTCCCCGCAATTTTGACAAGCGTGCCGCATGCCATGGGCAACCATCGCCGAGCAGGTAGGTATGAGTACCCAAACGACCAGATATAGTTCTGACAAGAGTTCTCGAATTCGGAATAAGAACACGTACCCGCTCACCCTGGTGATATACAGGATGTCGGTAACGAACAGTTCGGTAAGTTTCGGTCCTCCTCCTTTGTCGATCCAATTGAAGATTTGGTTCCTGAATGGGCGTTTCCTTCACAGTCGGTAGGAAGAGGTTTCGGTTCGTTCTCATTTGCCGACCGTGGAGGAGAGCTGAAGGTGTCAATCCGGTATGAGTGTGAGGAGTCGAATGATAGTTAGCAAGGAATTTCTGTACGTATGAATACCATTTGATACCATGGGATACACCGATTTCCAGTTGAGACTTCAATGTGCGATGGAATCGCTCTATCAACCCATTTGCTTGGGCACGAAAAACTGGGGTTCGATGGTGACGTATGTCGTGGGAAGCAAGGTATGATTCAAACTCCGTAGACGTCAGCTGAGGGCCATTGTCCGACACAATGGTTTTCGGGAATCCTTCTATGGCAAATAGATCAGACAGAATGTTAATAGCACGCTCACTGGTTATGTCCGAGGCGAAATACACGAAAGGGAACTTCGAATGACAGTCCATGATTGTAACTGCATAACGTTTCGCAGAAGGCAGGTAGGCCATAGGTCCTACGATGTCCATACCGATCGTATGCCATGGAGAATCTGGAGAATCTGTCGGTATCACCGTAGCGGAAAAGAATTTGGCTGTTTTCTTGGACGATGCACACGTGTTGCATTGAGTGATGTAATCACGAATATCTTTGTTGATTGAAGGCCACCAGAAGTCCATTGAGATTTGGTCTACCGTTCGATTGATTCCTTGATGGGATTCATGCGCTATTTCGATAATCCTTCGTCGCAACGCTTGTGGATGAACAAGCCGATCTGGGCCACGAAACACCAATCCATCACAGATTGAGAGTTTATGTTTCACGGCCTGGAATGGCGCCATTGATGTAGTTTCTTCCGTTGTCAATGATTGGCCTTTCAGGAATTTCTGAAGAACAAGAACCTCTCTGTCGACCTGTACATGTTTCTTAAAATCAGGAGAAGAAATAGTCCCTGTAGTGAAAATAGAGTTGATCGTAATAATCTCCTGTGAAGAGGTGTCTAAAGAGTTCGTTTTTGAATCGTCACCAGAAAGACTAGCTCTCGAAGGAAAATCTGCAATACAGTTTTCAGAACCTTTACAATAATTAATGTTGTAAGTGAACGGAAGAAGATTTGTAACACAACGAGCGATACGCAAATTGACTTGAAGGGTATCACGTTTCGTGAAGATGGAAACTAAAGGTTTGTGATCGGTTTGAATATCAAATGTACGTCCCCATAGAAATATTTTCCAACGCTTGACAGCAAAAGATATCGCTAAGGCTTCTTTCTCAATAACAGAATACGAACGTTCTGCCGGAGTTAGCGTACGAGAAGCAAAGGCTATCACTTTTTGTTTATTATGTTCGTCATATTGTAAAAGAACGCAACCCAATCCTGTATCACTTGCATCAGTTTGTACTTCAGTACGTACTTTCAAATCTGGATTGAAGATTGAAAGTGTAGTTTTTTCAGTAACAACCTGCTTCAGCCTATCATAAGCATCCTGAGTATGACTATCCCATTTCCAAGGGACGTTCTTCCTAGTAAGACGGAGTAATGGTTCGGCCAAGTCTGAGTATGATGGAATGAATTTTGCGTAATAACTGATTAGTCCAAGGAAGGATTTTACTTCAGAAGAAGATTTCAACGGAGGCGAATTGACTATAGCTTCAACCTTATTCGGATCTGGCTCGATGCCATTTTTTGAAATAACTTGACCCATGAAACGTAATGTGTCGCGAGAAATCTGCGATTTTGCTTTGTTGATGTGGAATCCTGCGGCTTCCATCTTGCTAAGAACCGTGTGTAATCTTTGATCGTGTTGTTCCTGAGTATTTCCTGCTATAATTATGTCATCGAGATAACCGTACTGAACTCCGGGCATGTCACCTAAAATTGTCATCATCAACTTTTGAAACACTCCTGGAGCGGAAGCAAGTCCGTAAGGAACTTTTTTGAACCTATGCAATCCATCTTGGGTGACAAAGGTGGTAGTGTGTCTACTACTTTCATGCAGAGGTAGCTGTAGAAAAGCATTTTGCAAATCTAAAACTGAGAACTTCGAACAGTCTCGCACTTTCAAGAAAATTTCTTCCAAGAAAGGTAAAGTATGACCATCAATAATGACAGCTTTATTCACATCTCTCAAGTCTAAACACAGTCGTACCTTTCCATTAGGCTTTTGTACTACGACAAGGTTTGAAACCCATTCACTTTCATCAACCTTTTCTATGATATCTTTTTGCTCCATTTGGTTAAGTTCTTGTTCTAAGTGCTAATGGAATTCTGCGAATTTTCTGTTTTACTGGAACGATATCATCTCGAAGCGCTACTTTGTGATTGAATTTAGGCTTACAATTAGCAGATACGGAGTTAACCTGCCAGAGAGTGTAAACATGCACGTTTTCGAATACCTTCAGACCTAATAGAGCCTTTCCACTTTCAGTAACAATCACTGTTTCAAAAGTATTTCTGTTATTCCATGACAGTTTCATTTCAATCTGACCTAACACCATAATGTTTCCTCCGGAATAATCAAATATTTGGTCATTGCATCTCTTCAGGTCTCTAGTAGTGAAATGTTTCAGAAAATCAACTTTCGGAAGGATCGTAATCGGAGTACCTGTATCGATCACATAATTGAATTTGGGAGAACAACTTTTGCTACTCGCATTACGTTTGTCAGTAGTAACTTCAATTATGCGAAATTCAGTAGCGGAATTGGATAAGGGATTGACATGGTAAACATTTTTAGACGAAGAGTGAAAACACACGCAAGAGAAATGATTTTTCCTTCCGCAATTCATGCAATCTTTCCGGATAGCCGGGCAATGAGGGCTATTCGCAACATGATCGTACGCACCGCACCTAAAACAATAGCGTTCGCTAAAACTTCTTTGGTGTCTTGCATCATTACGCTTAGTATTACTAGAAAAAGAATTCTGTTTCTTAGATTCTTTAAGAAAAGAAGACCTACCCTGTGTATGAGGTTTCTCAGAAAGGCAAAGCATATTCACCGATAAGTCAGAACTATCATGTACAGGTCGAATGAGGTTATTGTTGTTCAGCTCACCTTGTATCGTTTCAATGCGACGGGCAATTTCCAACGCTGACTGTACCGACGTTGGTTGCTCTAATATCAGTTTCTCTTTGATCGTATCAGTCGCACCAAGGATAAATTTATCTTTCATTAAATCGTCTTTCATAGTGCAACCTAGTCTTATTTCTGTTTAAGACAGGTTATCGGTCCCAAACGAGTTCAAATCCGATGCGGTTATGGAATCCAATAAAGAAGGAAGACAAAACGACGTTTCCAATATAATATATGTGTATTGAGCCTCAGCTCAACCAAGACGAGACTTACAAGCAGTGAGGAGAAGATGGAAGAAGAGTGATAGAGGTAGCAGTGCCGTGACGACGAGGTCTCTGATCCTCACTTTAAATATGGAGATTTGGCTTGGTCAGCCTTCTGTAGTATCCGTTAGAAACCACCGCCACGCATTGGCAATCGCCGATACCGCGGAGCTGCTCTGCGCGCCATTGGACTAGAAACGCGATCAGCAATCAAAGCACTTTCAGTTGCCGCGAGTTTCCCCGTGCATCTTCTATTTTTGTCCTGCGATCTGACAGTGAAGACATTAATCAGATCATGAAAGTTCAGGAGAGTGTCACATATTTCCGTTCGCCGATAATGACCTAACACGAAAGTACAGAGGTTACATACGTTCGCCCTTTGTAGGATGACGTCCCCGTCATCATATCGAGAGAGGGCAACCGATGCACGAAGAATAATTGTTCAGAGGTTGATACGCATAGATGACACTGTTCTGCTATTAGAGAAGACGGAAGATTACAATCAAGAGAAGAGGTCTCGTTTTCGAAAAGCTGAGGCTATGAAAAATATACGCAATAGAATTGTAAGGAGCACATGTGATGGTGTAGCATAAGAACATGCATACAATTGTACATACATTTACACATATATGAGGCTGAGGTGAAAAATGTGTGACAGATTACAAAGAGAGAGAGAGAGAGGTATTATACAAGTACACTGCAAACTTCGAAGCAAGCAAAGTCGTAAAAATTTATAGTTACTATCTACATGCAGATAAAAATAACGTTCACAACAACAAGGGAGATATAGATACGACACTTACACTCTTACAGAAGATTATCAATAGAAGACATGCAATAAGATAGTCTCATCACTCGACAATATCCATGGAAGGATGATCATGCAAAGAAATTAGTCTATGTATTCCTGTGACAACACACTCATACTCGACAACATTCTCATGCTGACCTCTCTATGTATAGAATTATTAGTGCAAATTGATGGGAGCTAAAAATTCTATCACCTCAGAACTATTCATGTATCAAGGATGAAATGCAAATGAAAGACACAATAATTGTCATCTTGAAGTAATCGTGTAATCATGGTTCAAAGATACATTGCAGCACAAATTGGTTCATGCAGATAGTCACTGTTGTCACAAATATATACACAAGAATCTGCAGAGAAGTTGCAGTGAGTTATAGAGTTCATCACTTTAGTCACAAATAAGCAAGACTAGAATATTGTACAATGATCTCCCAAAATTCAACAGACATGTGACTTCTTCAACAATCTTTCGAAAGAGACTAACTTGGGACATCACATATAGAGATATAATGTATAGGTATATAGGCAGGTAACTCCTGTATAGTTACTAATAAATAATGGATATTATCCTGTACACCACACTTGTCCCACAAGCTATTGTCAATACGCTATTTAATCTATAGTTGACTTCAATAGACAGCACTCTGGGTTTATACAAGTTATTCTCAATGTACTTTTACTAGTTTGATATAGTTACTTAGGATATATATGAATTTTATGCTGAACGGTCAACAAAAATTAGTTAGGATAAGTTACTTTTCTATTTCGAAGGGGGTATCGGTGACTCAACTGGTTGAATAATTCTTTCCGCCTCTCCTGTGAGGTCAGTGCAATCACTGGGAACGACCCGCGTTCCGGACATGTCATTTTGTTGCGCAACTATTTCATCATTATCTATTTCATCTTCAATTTCGTCAATAACCAATTCTTGGTTCTCTGTTCCTTCCTCGTTTCCTTCCATCTCAATGGCTGGCGGAAGTCCTGCTGCTTTATCCAGTTTGAGTCGATTTATGTGAACCCATTGCGGCTTTGAACGTGGCTCTCGGATTGGGACTATCTTACAATTAGTATTCGTAATTTCTAATATCCTCATCGGACCTTTCCAACGGCACTGAAGTTTGGGAGACAATCCTTTTGTTCGACTAGGGATATAAAGATACACTCTATCCCCTACCGCTAGGTTTTCGGCGGAAAAAGTTACATTGCGGTCATAATATTTCTTTTGTTTTTGTTGGGCCTCCTTGATGGTGGCACTTGTGACATGCCATACGCTTTCTAAACGCTTGGCGAGGTTATGTTTGTATTCATCCACGCTTTGTAAAGAATCTGAGAATTCACGCAATACTAAGTCATTAGGCAAACGTGGGTCGCGACCGTACAATAAGAAAAATGGACTTTCTTTGGTCGAATTATGAGCGGCGGATCGGTAGGCGAACAAAACGTATGGTAAAAATGTATCCCAATCTTTTTGGTTTCTACTTGTATAAAAGGATAGCATTGTCAGTAAGGTTTTGTTAAAGTTTTCTACTAAGCCATCTGTCTGAGCATGGTAGGCCGTAGTGTACACTTTTTCGGTATTTGTGAGTCTACAAACTTCGCGCAATAACTCAGAAGTAAAGTTTCTACCTCGATCGGATAATAAGGATTCGGGGCAACCATGTACAGCGATAATATTTTCGACAAACAGTCGGGAAACAGTTGTTGCTTTCTGGCCACTAACTGCGAAAGCTTCGGGCCATTTCGTGAAATAATCTGAAAAGACTACTATGTATTTATTGCTATTCAAAGTCAAGGGTAGTGGACCAATGAGATCTACTCCTAGCCTGGACATAGGTCTTTTTACCGGGATTGAAACCATTGGTACCACTAATTTTTGTTTGGGGTTTTTCTTGGTTGCACAAGCCATACACGCTTGACACCAATCAGTCACATCCTTCTTTAATGTAGGCCAGTAGTAAAACCTTGCAATACGCGCTGTAGTTTTCTCTATTCCTAGGTGTCCTCCAAAAGCGCCTTCATGTAATTCTATGAAAACTTTTCTGCGTATGTCGTGAGGAAGGGCCAAAGCTAAGTCATTTCCGAACGTGTTTGTTAGTTTGAAATATAATAAACCCTTTACAATGCGGAATTTGTACCATTCTTCGGTGATAAATCTTGAGAATTGTCTTGGCAAATTTTTTGGCAATGGTTCTCCGCGCAACTTCTGCATGAGAGCAGAATACAGAGGGTCCTGTTGCTGTAAAATTTGGACTGATGAGAAGTCGTATTTAGATTTGATCTCACTCATCGAATTTATGTGTTCGGGTAGACGTGAGAGTGTATCGGCATTAGAGTGGATTCGTCCTGGTCTATAAACAATTTCAAAATTGTATTGTTGCAAATAAAGTGACCACCTCATCAAACGTGAAGAGGGGTCTTTATGATTCAGGAGATATTTAAGAGGTGCATGATCGACGATGCAATAGAACTTTTTCCCCCAAAGATATTCTCGAAAATGCTTAACTCCAAATATTAGAGCTACGGCTTCTTTCTCGACTGTCGGATATGCCCTTTCTGGTTTTTGTAGTATTCTGCTGGCATAGGCGATTGGATGATCTCTTCCGTCAACGTATTGACTAAGAACAACTCCTACTGCCGTGTCACTAGCATCTGACTGGAGATAAAATGGCTTATCAAAGTTTGGGTATGTTAGAATTGGTGGTGAAACTAAAGCTTTACGTAGCTTTAAGAAAGAGTCTTGCTGAGCCTGTTGCCAATAAAACTTTTTGTCCTTGTTGATGAGCTCAAATAGTGGTGCCGCTATTTTGGCAAAATTTTTGACAAAGCGTCGGTAATAACTGCACAAGCCTAAAAATTGACGAACTTGTTTTGTATTTACTGGCGTAGGATAGTTTTCAATTTTTTCAATATTAGTTTTTATAGGACGTAGGCCGTTGCCGGACATTACATGACCCAGAAATTGAACCTCTGGCTTTATGAATTCGCATTTCGATAATTTGAGTTTCAGGCCGTACTCAGTGAGACGCTTGAGTATTCGTTCTAATTTTTGCAGGTGTTTTGTAAATGTTTCCGCGAAAATTATGATGTCATCTAAATACGTTATGCAATCGACGTATTGTAGTCCAGCCAATACAAGTTCTAGTGCCGAAATGAATGATGCCGGACTATTACTAAAACCAAAAGGCATTCTGACGAACTCAAAATTACCAAGATGTGTTATAAATGCAGTTTTATGTCTATCCTCTTCTGCTACATCTAATTGCCAGAATCCAGAAGCGAGGTCTAATGTAGAAAAATACTTTGCCTTGTGTAGACAATCTGTGATTGTTTCTAATCTAGCTCTTCGAGAAGAGAAGTAATATCGGCTTTATAGATGCCTGGTAACCCACGATAAATTTCCCGGGCATGGCCGGTTAGATAAAGAGGTAACATAGCCACTTTTTGATCATTTTTCCAGCCTAAGGCGTTTGCGATGAGCTCGAATTGTGATTCGAACTCACTCCATTGGTTGTTGGAGTCTTGCAGGTCACCGGAAAATGGTTTTAGAATTAAGGTGGAGGTAGCAACGGGAAGATTTAGTCTTTTATCATTACTTTGGATGTCCGCCAGAGACTGCGACACCTGTTCGATGCGGAGTACCAAGTCCTCTACTGCCGTCATGGTTCGACTTCGTGTATGATATATATTGCGACTTGCCAGTATAGATGGATTACAACTAAAGTTGAGGATTGTACTCGAAATGTAAAGTTACAACTTTAAGGATGTTGCCGAAATGCACAATTATAAACGAAATATAGGCCTATTCTTATATCTTAAGGAACAGATACACCGCGGCAATAAATATTTCACAACACAGCCTTTCTTACAATCAGGCCTGATACTCAATTCACCTGGGTCTCGTTTCAACTCAGGGACTAGAAGGAATTTACACCTTCTAAACGCGCGCTAATCAATAATTCACTTTACTCAATTACACCGATAATTTTTGGGGAATGTGATTTCGACAATAGCGCTGGCCACACACTATGCGTCTAGACTATTTAGTATTGAATATAAACGGTAATGAAAATATAATATTCAAAGATGCATAAGACAATATCAGTAATTTAGAAATGTCGACCGTTCAGAATAGGATATTATTTACTTACCTATTTCCACAGATTCCCGGTCGACGGACTGTTGACATAGAGTAGAAGGAGAAGAAGAGAGAGAAAACCAGACTCGGACACGGTGGGACCTCCAATGCAACCTAGTCTTATTTCTGTTTAAGACAGGTTATCGGTCCCAAACGAGTTCAAATCCGATGCGGTTATGGAATCCAATAAAGAAGGAAGACAAAACGACGTTTCCAATATAATATATGTGTATTGAGCCTCAGCTCAACCAAGACGAGACTTACAAGCAGTGAGGAGAAGATGGAAGAAGAGTGATAGAGGTAGCAGTGCCGTGACGACGAGGTCTCTGATCCTCACTTTAAATATGGAGATTTGGCTTGGTCAGCCTTCTGTAGTATCCGTTAGAAACCACCGCCACGCATTGGCAATCGCCGATACCGCGGAGCTGCTCTGCGCGCCATTGGACTAGAAACGCGATCAGCAATCAAAGCACTTTCAGTTGCCGCGAGTTTCCCCGTGCATCTTCTATTTTTGTCCTGCGATCTGACAGTGAAGACATTAATCAGATCATGAAAGTTCAGGAGAGTGTCACATATTTCCGTTCGCAGATAATGACCTAACACGAAAGTACAGAGGTTACAATAGTACCGTAGTCACATTTCGATGCGAGAAGCGATAGTTCAGCGAAGTACTCAGCAATCGATTCTGTGGGATGTTGTCGACGATTGTTGAAATTCTGTCTTGCAATCGTGACAGAAGGAGCCGATGGAAATAATGAACGTAGAAGTTTGTAAACATCCGAAACACACGAAGTCGAGCCTGCGGCGGAAAGTAATTTTCTGCAAGATGGTCCGAGAATGTTCAACACAATCGCAGTTCGGCGTGATTCGGTAAATTTGTCTGCAGCAATAGCAGCAAGGTAAAGCTCTAACTCCTCGATGTAGAATTCTGTATCTTGAATAGGTGAACTTGATGTAGTCAGAAAGTTTGCAGGTGGTCGAATACTTCCGAGCTGGGTCGCCATGTTGTAATAGGAGTCAGAGTTAGAACGCACAGTAAGCAGACATCTTTATTAGCAGGCTCGTATGAGGTGTATGATCGTAAATACAGCGTCAGACAACCGGTCGTAAGCGCACACACGATTCGTCTCTCTTCGTCCAATGAGAGCACTCGTATCTCCAAGGGAAATCCTATCTCAACAATAAGTACTTATGTATAAAAATATATAAAGGACCGACCTTTATCTTATTCGTTTCTTAAAACTCTGCATTCTACAGGATGTAAATTCCATTTGAAATATGCATTACAGCTAAACTTTTCGGTATTGAAGTCAATCGAATGAATGAAAATGAGAGACTGCAAGAACTAGAAATAAGAGAAATTCTATTAATTAGTATATATAATTCCTTTCGTGATCCATCACGACCATCATGCTGCTAAAAATATTTGTAAACGTAGTCAAAATACGGAATATCACGCCAGATAATTCAACTGTCACTTAACTGACACTTTGCTGTCACTTTGCTGACACTTTGCTGTCACGTTGCTGACATTTTGGTGACACTTGGCTAGCAAATGGTCAGACGAATGACTGTACATTAACTGACACCGGTCAACTAGTGTTATTTTGCATTTTAGACACGAACCGCTGGTCTATAGGAATTTATGCTGAAAATACAACTAATTGTGGCCAAACCAGCTCATTGAGTCTTCATGACATGGAAGAAACTTTGAACTTCTGCAAACCTACATTGTCCGGCAGCCAGAACGAGTTTCTGCAGGGAACGAGGCCGAAATCGTCAGACTTTCACAGAATGATGTACACCCTATGCCTACTACGAATCGGCACGTCTGCCGAGTTCTTGTGAGTTCCTCTTCTTGTCAGACAAGATCAAAGAAAAACACATATAAATCCAATGGGACGCAGATTGCGGTTCTTGGCTAAAATGAAATTTTCCAATTTTTCTCTGATTAAACGAAAAGTACTAAGCCCAGATAGTGATGAAAATTTTCCGGAAAATTTTGATTCAAAATTTTTAGTGGAAAATTATGGAAAAATTGGAAAATTTTGGAAAATATTGGAAAATTATGGAAAATTTTGGAAAATTTTGAAAGTTTTGATTTTTTTGATAGACCTTATAATTTGAGCGCTTCCACTGCCGAGGCAGCTACGTACCAATAAATTGGGTCTAAAACTCTTAATTTCATCATTATTTCGATTAAAGCGATCGTAGCAAAACGATTTCCGTCCGCGGATTTTTGAATATTCCTTTGCCACCAAATTGTGCCATTTTGTTAGCATTTTTAATTATCACACATACACCGTTTGGGATAACGTGAATCTTGCTTTACAATAGGGGCAGTGATGCAAATGGAAAATTTTCCGGAAAATTTTGAAATTTATTTTTCGGTGATTGACGCTTTTGCCTTTGTTTTGGAGACTTATTATAGTCGTTTGAAAGAACTATGTAATATTCAAAGTCCGAAAACTTCTCTATCATCCTGTATGTTAACTTTTGTAACCAACTGCACCTTTTCCATGTCTATGTCAGATCTTTCCAAATGAATTTCAGACATAAGATGGATTTCAGATTTCTCTAGCGGAATTTCAGATATCTGTCACAAGCTCAACTTGGAAAAGATCTTTAATTCAACTGGAGATCTCCAATTCATCTGGATCATACCTGAAATTCATTTGGGCAGATCTGAAATCGATTTGGAACTATACCTGAACCATACTGAACTAGAAATGGAGGATGTGTATCCTCAACGAAGATATCGGACAATGCGCCAGAAGTTTGAAACTATCATGGATATTCTTTTACTCACCACAGATATAGTTTTCAAATATCTCACGAGTTTACAGTTTTATATCTAATATGGTCTCTCATGAATGCTGCGTGGACTGTGTGCTTGTACTTCACATGTTCATCAACACATGGAGAATTTGCATCACTATGATCAGCGCTGCATAATAAAAGCTTAGCTTTCAAGCTAACAATGAGCAAACTCCAAAATGAAGTACATTATTTTTGCTCCAGATCTTTCACATTGCATGAAGTTATACCCCTATTGTAAAGCAAGATTCAAGTTATCCCAAACGGTGTCTGTGTGATGATTAATGCTAACAATTTAGTACAAGCAAGGTGGCAAATTATAACTAAAGGAATGTTCAAAAAATCCGCGGACGGAAATCGTATTGCTACGATCGCTTTAATCGAAATAATGATGAAATTAAGAGTTTTAGACCCAATTTATTGGTACGCAGCTGCCTCGGCAGCGGAAGCGCTCAAATCATAGGGTCTATCAAAATTTTCCATAATTTTCCAATATTTTCCAAAATTTTCCAATTTTTCCATAATTTTCCACGAAAAATTTTGATTCAAAATTTTCCGGAAATTTTTCATCACTAAATAGGGGTATATTTTCTTGCAAAGTGAAAGATCTGGAGCAAAAATAATGTACTTCATTTTGGAGTTTGCTTATAGCTTGAAAGTTAAGCTTTGTTGATGAACAAGTGAAGTATAAGCACACAGTCCACGCAGCATTCATGAGCGACCGTATTGGAATACATAAAGACTGTAAACTCGTGAGATATTTGGTCACTAAAGATATCTGTGATGATAGTAAAAGAATATCTATGATAGCCTCTAACTTCTGGCCTATTGTCCGACATCTTCATTGAGGATACACATCTTCCACTTCTAGTTCAGTATGGTTCAGATAGTTCCAATTCGATTTCAGATCTGCCCAAATGAATTTCATTCAGATATGATCCACATGAATCTCCAGTTGAATTTAAGATCTTTTCCAAGTTGAGCTGCTGACAAATATCTGAAATTCAGCTAGAGAAATCTGAAATCCATCTAATGTCTGAAATTCATTTGGAAAGATCTGAAATAGACATGGAAAAGTGCAGTTTATTACAAAAGTTAACATACAAGGATGATAGAGAAGTTTTCGGTCTTAGAATATCACATTGTGTTTTCAAACGACTACAATAAGTCTCCAAAACAAAGGCAAAAACGTCAATCACCAATAAATAAATTTCAAAATTTTCCGGAAAATTTTGAAAAAATTGGAAAATTTTCCGGAAAATGTCCGGAAATTTTCTGGAAAATTTTCCATTTGCATCACTAAGCCCAGAGTAGTCATAATTTTTGGCATGGAACGTCTTCAGGTCATTTCCTTCTTTTTCATGCACCCCTGTCTATACAGCTAAACGCACTTCGATTTGGCGAGCCTCTTGATGTCGACAAACACAAACATTTTGAGCTACTTTATCCACATTCAAACACATTCTCACATACATATCTGATTAGATGAACGATAAAAGCACATGTACATCATAGGAAATGACCTGAAGACATTCCGTACCAAACATTATGACTCTTGGCTTAGTATTTGTCGTTTAATCAGAGAAAATATACATGATTTCATTTTAGCTAAAAACAGCAATCTACGTCCAATTGGATTTGCATGTTTTATTCTTTGATCCTGTCTGACAGGAAGAGGAACTCACTAGACCTCGGTATACGCAGCGATTCGTAGTAAGGCATAGGGTGTACATCATTCTATGGAGGTCTCACCTTCGGCCTCGTTCCCTGCAGAAACTCGCTCTGGCTGCCGGACTAACAATTGTTTATCAGAGGTGAGTCTCACATTTTTTGTCACTGTCTCCGAATGTTGTGGTTTTGGCAGTTCTACATCCACTACTGTTGATCCATGAGCATTTCGTGGCAGTATGACGTTGTTCAGCATGTTTTTGTGCTATGTTGGATGTGCAAGTAGGTCTACAGGAAGTCAACGAACTAGGCTTCATATATGCTAATAGAGTACAGCGAAAATCAAGCGAGCAGCTAGCTTTTCAATGAAGCAAGCGATTAGCGCGCTACATTACCATTCGAAAAGCATCGCTAATCGCGAGCGAACAGCAGGATTTTTGCTTCTTGATTAGCAAGCTTTTCGCCAGCATTTTGAGAGACAAAATGGAAACTATGCGCTCGTTATTCGCTCGAGATATGTGCTAGCTGATCGCGAGCTTTTTCCCAGCGGGAATCAGCTTAATTTCCGCTTAGTTAGGATGCTTATTAGCTTATTCATTCCTTTTGATATCCAACTTGTATACTTCTTATATATAGGAGAGTCATCTCGGTAGTACATAAACTGGGAAATTTTGAGTTTTTTTCAAAAGTACTCAAATATTTTTTTGGACCACGGGAACGCAATCTCCGCAAAAAACTGAATTTTTTGATATAAAAATGTTTACTGTATGCAGATACCTTTTGAGTCGGCACTCTACCTATGTTTCCCTACTCTTTGGTCGACACTCTACCTGTATATCCCTACTCTATGGTCGACACTCTACCTACATATCCTAGCATGGCATGCATAGAGTAATGTCGAAGACTGTTGCCTGATTGCAGCAACTGAAAACACTGGGGGCAAAGAGGTTTTAGGGAGCAGAGTAATGACTCCATGGCACTGTGCTTCATGGGAAGAACTTTGGAATTAACTTTGAGTTGCTTTGGCCACATAGCACGAACGAACAGAATAGAGAAAGACATTATGTTCGGATATGTGAAAGGTAAGGGAATACTCCGCACACAACTAGCAAGATGTATCGATGACGTAAAGGAGGTGACGGGATCCACAACGATGAACATGGTGGAATCGGTCCAAGAAGGTATGGAATGGAGGAGAAGAATTGTGGTGTTTACCATGGTCTTATGCGACTCGACAGTTCAAGGTGATCAAGTGACATGTTAGCTAGCTCTTGTTTAACTAATGAAAAATTTAAGACTACTTATTAATTTTTCTAAGCAGCTGATTGAAGATTTATCAAAGCGGGAAGATGCTCGACTTTTATGTAAACAGTAAAAGTTAGAGGAACACGAATAGTGCCGTTGAAAGTTCGAAGTTGAATACTGCCTATCATAATTCCGTGCGTTTATATTATGTAGATTGTAGAACTGTGCTATTACATTTTTTCCGCAAGTCACGGTTAACATTCTAATGTTAAAAATAATGCTCATCGTCTCGATTAGGCGGAAAACCAAGTTACAGGAAACGTGCAATCTGTCGACAGACACAATTCGAATTTGTTGAGCGAAGGCCCTGAGTCAAACGTCTTCCACAGTTTTCTTCAGCGGTAGAATTTGCCAGATTGGACCAGGGCAAAGGGAATAAAGCGCGCGGGCGAGGTGTCTTGGACATTAACCGCAACCCCACGCATGAATCCCATGAATTTAAAATTGGCGAGCGAGAGTGATGCAACACTTTGCTATTGCCATAAAACTTAAATTAACAAAGATAGATTATAAATCCTGCCACACAAGTGGAAACACGAAAACAAAGAAAACATCACTCAAAATGACAGCAACTCGCACTATAGGACTCGTCATCGTATTTTTCTTTTGCCTTATTTTTACGTTTCGGACACCCGTCTCTTCCTTTGAAGGTTTCTTCGACTCTTCCTGTGAACCATTTTCATCGCATCAGATTGCTGTCACTTGTTACCACTAGGCCTACATCACCGATTTTGACTTCTCGATTCTCGCTGTGGAATTTTTATCCTGCAGAATATTAGTAGTAGTTCATCTCTCGTCCACCGTTTCCAAAAGTTTTTCAGCAGAGTTTGAATGTATGTGATCCTGTCCGTCAGTTTGCGGCTGTCAATTGTCCTATGGTTGCAAATAATCAATGTTTTTTTATCGCATGTTTATGTCTACAGACCAGCCAGACATTCGCTTTTTTCGCTTTTTCGAAAATATGCCTGAATTTTCGCTTTTATCGAGTAGCATTCGTTTTTTTCCCTTTTTTAGTAGAGCAGGAAAAAAGTGTTTCGTAGTACAGGCCTTTTTTACATGTTGACAATGCAACGTGACTTTTTGTCAAGTTGCCATTTACTTTAGTCATGCTATCATTCATGTGTTGACAATTGAATGCATATCTTGACGATTGCACAATCTTACGTAATAACTATATTATATAGGGGAATTGGAGAATGTGCCCTTATTAGCAAAACGATATGTAGCAATTCTTGAAGTCAAAGTCTTGTCGCACTTCGTTCCGGTGAATGCACAATTTTCTACAGTAACTTTGAGGCCATGGTGCTATAGATTTACACGAGTCTGAATTGATGCATTTTGAAAGTACAAGCGGATTACTAGCTACAAATGAATGTCATCGAATTTATCAGTCAAGGAATTCGAGACATCAATCAATGCTGGCTTGCCAGAGACACATGGGAGGCCTACTATCGAGTTTTCTTAGAAGATTGATGTTGGATTAGTGAAACAAGCGGAATAGTTTATGCGAATAAGTGAGATGCATTGCATAATGTTGATAAATAGGTCGAAGAAATTGAGGTGATAATATACAATGGAATATTTTCTGTTGAATTTTACCAGGTATTATACTAGGCTATTTCAGGCTGTCTAGTGCGTCATTTTTTTCATTTTTTTGGTAACATCATTTTATTTCATTTTTTTGCTGCCGTCATTTTTTTCATTTTTTCGAAATCATGCATTCTCAAATAGATTTTCGTAAATTGCCGACTACCAGCCTAGTTCAAAATTTATCCTTAGAGATATCAGCTCTCCACTTTTTGGATTTTATGATTTTGTTGACTAATGCACTGAACTCCAGATGTCGTATAACTTGATGGAGAATTATTAAACGTCCGCAACACTCTGTTTTTTGGGCTCTTCATTATCTTACGGGTGATTTTAATAAATCAACGAACCACAGGAAACATCCTGTAACAATTAAGAATGAATGTAGAGTGTAGACATATTTCATTGTATTTCCCTTCAATGATTTTCCTTCTTGTCATTTCAGTCAGTTAAAAAATACCTGAGGTAAGTTTTTTGTTTTTGTTATAAATGCTGCTCGGATGATTCCACTTGAATTAGCCAAACATTGACTTCGGACCTATGTTCTATGCAACCAAGTCCGTGTATGCAACACATAAAACAAGAAATGAGAGGACAATTTTGCTTTATTCGTGTGACTTTGTTATCATCGTTCAACAAGTGTGACTTTGTTTGTTATCATCGTTAAATTAGTGTGACTTTAAATAATGTCCAAAAAGGCTGTCCCAGATGTCTCTACGAATTTCATTTTTATTTTATAAGAAAACTAATAATGATACAGACATGAATCAAGTTTTATTTTGAAACGCAGACATGGGAGATTTGTTTGATATATGCCCGGCTGCTTAAATGGTTTATTTTTCTTTTTTTCATTGCGGCAAAGTTATCACTGTTTTTCAATAGATTCTGTAATAATAATGATCGTATTGTTATCCAATCGAGTGATGCGAGTGATGTTCTTCATTGATCAACGCCTGAAATATCTATGTTAATTTCTATCACACAACATTTGAAAGTTGTTTTCTACTTATTAGCTTATTATTCAGCTGTCGAGTCATTGTCCGATATCTTCATTTTGAAAAATCTCGACAAAATTTTCAAATGACTGTTCTTCTACTGGATTCACTCTGGTTCTTACTGTGCTCTGACGAGATGGATAACTATGTACGCACTCGCATTATTCGACTGTATTACTCATCTGGTTGCTCTCCAACTGCTACCTTGCGTGCGTATAAGAAGGAAACTGGTGAACGGCATCCTCCCTGTGCTGAAGGCGGAATTCGAACTCTCGTCAAGAAATTTGAAACTTCTTCGACAATTCAAGACCTCCCCAAATCAGGGCGACATTCATTAAGTGGTGATCGTGCTTTGACTGTTTCTGGAGCAGTGGAAGAACTTAAAAATCAAAACAATTTTGGAATCTGCTCTGGCGCGAGGTTGATGAAGCATCCGAGTTTTCCAAAAGCTCTGTGCACAGAATAATGAGAAACGATTTGCATTTGAAACCTTACCGTCCTCAATTTGTTCAAGAACTGTTTCCAGCTGATCTTCAGAAGCGCTTGGAATTGGTCAACTTAATGATCGAAAAGTTCGGAAGTGACTTTAGTGACATTCTGTTTACAGATGAAGCTCATTTTCATCTTTCCGGAGAAACGTCTTCGTTGACTGGTTCTGTTTGGGATGATTGCAATCCTCAAATTTGCATACCCAAACCTTTACACAGTTTAAGGTTGACGGTTTGGGTAGGTCTCAACAGACGATATGTTATACCGCCTTATTTCTTCGATGGAAGTGTCACTTCTGCTTCGTATCTTGAAATGTTGGAGTCTCACTGCATTCCCTTCTTGAAATCAAGAAGAATTATGTCTCGGACAGTATTCCAACAAGATGGTACGCCACCGCATATTGGAAAAAAGGTGAAATTGTTTTTGTAAACGAATTTCAAAGATCGAGTCATAGGTCGTCACTTTGATTTCCACTGGCCAGCACGCTCTCCTGACATAACCCCCTTGGATTATTGGTTTTGAGTTCATGTCAAGAATCAAGTATACAAGAAAAAGATAACAAGTTTTGTTGAATTAAAAGGAAGGATTACTGATGTGTGTTCGACAATTGATCAAGAGATGTTGGGAAGAGTTATCGATTCTTTGCCAGACAGACTTCACCAACTGAAATTGAAAAAGGTCATCAACTTACTTGAAACTGTTCGTAAGTGTTGAAATATAGTTTTATTCATGTTGGTATCATGTTTGTTTTTTCATACAGGATATAATTGAAAGGAAAAAACGATTATATTAAAAAATTATTATTAGAAAAACAATTATTATAAAAAAACAATGATAACTTTGGGAGAAATAAAAATTAAAAAAATAAACCATTTAAGCAGCCGGGCATATATCAAACAAATCTTCCATGTCTGCTTTTCAAAATAAAACTTGATTTATGTCTGTATCATTATTAGTTTTCTTGTAAAATGAAAATGAAATTCGTAGAGACATCTGGGACAGCCTGTACAAAACAATCCATAAAAAGAGCAGAGATTGGATCGAAGCGACAGTGTGCATTCGAGAAACTTATGAACAATGTTAAAAATCGAAAGAAGATGTGAAGCCATGAACTATATTTGCAATTATTCATGAATTGATTGGTTTTGTTATTCTATCACCAATGTTTTTATTTTGACTGGATGTTGAGCGTGTACAACTTACGTAGGTGATGTTAAGTGATACATCGATATCTAAAGACGGTATACAGTGATGGATAATTAATGATGCATTCATTGTATTTATTAAATCTTTACATACGGGTACACGATTTGATATGTACGATTTTTTTGATCTTAGGATTTGTAGCGTATAATCTTTTGAATGATGACTGTCGGACATGTTGTTTGGATGGAAATGCTACAGGAGTCAATTAAAAATTACATTATACTATTGCAATGATGAAAGTGATGCGCTATATTGTTCGATTCTTAGTGGATACTTTATCATTTCTTTCATTTTTCCGCCCCCAAAAATCTTTTTTTTTTCATTTTTTCTTTGAAATATTCGTCATTTTTTCTCATTTTTTGACTTTCTATTCGGTAGACAGCCTGCTATTTATTTATGTCACTTTCACTGTGATTTTCGTGAAGTACGTGTGACTGGGTAAAAAGTTGATGCGCATAATAATAATTTTGCATCTACTGATAAAGACATTGATATGATACTGATAGATCGGATATGTGTGGCCTATTTTCTTACAGCCACCTGAAACTTTCTGAGTTATAGATTGAAGAATAGATGTACCAGTAGGCCTAATGCACTATTTTGTTAACAATTTGACTACCGTTTACATTACTGCAGTCATACTGATTACGTCATACTTCACCCGCTATATAGCTTACATGTATTTTCATAACTTCTGTGTGCTGAGCTATGCGGTATCGACCATCTAATAAAATATCAATTTTGCTACAATTATATATCTTAATCATGAGCATTATCTTCCATTACAAAAATGCATCCCAGTAAGCAATATTATTAGCATAATATTAGGCTTACGAGTTCTGAAGAAAACTGCAATGATTATCAGATGAAACCTTTTGTGTACATTCTATCACTGTATAAAATAATCCACTGTATCCATTTCTCATGAATTTAGCTGACAGACCTCTATCTAATTAATATACTTGAAAATATCATATTCTTTTGGAATGTTCAGATGAAATAGATGTACAAATTTTTAGGGTAATTTAGCAGTTGGAAGCATGACAGTTAGAACCATATTAGACCATATTAGAAATGATGAAATCATCTTCATTCTGCTGAATTTTCTACCAGTATTTTTTTGATTGTTTTTGATTTTTTGAAGCAATTTTGGAATCTACATTATTTGTCTAAAATTGAAGCAGTCAGAATGCTGGTTATGTGTTTGATCATTAATAGAATACAAAAGCCAGTTTTATATATAAATATGGTCTGGTGCATTTGCGAATCGTTTAACAAGATGCACGGAAAACACCTCCTAAGAGCTACTCCGACAAGTTATCATTTTTTATCGGAAAGTAATATTCGCAATCTACACAGGTTCGTAGTATTCGTGGTAGTGTATGGCTTGTTGGCATATTATGTCGTTATAACGCCATTCTACATTGCTTTAAGTAGAAATTATCGGTTCGCTTTTTTTCGCTTTTCTAAGTTATGGATTCGTTTTTTTCGCTTTTTTAAAATTCGAATCGGCTGGGTGGTCTGTGTCTACTATATTTTATTTGTTCTTTTTTAATTAATAGGATATGTTGTTACTAGTTATTCAAAAGGATTAATAAACAAAAGGACGCCTGTTCAACTTCAAATATTCAATTAAAAATAAGATTTCAATGAGTAAACGAATTTAAGCCTGTTTTGGCCATGATCATGATGTTTCAATGATTTTTGCTGTCAATCTTAGATGCTATTTTACATGTATTTGTATTTATGTTATATACATATATATATATACATATAATTCCAAATAAAGCCGGTTGAAAAATGAATCAAAACACCATTTTTACTTCCCTGACCGGTTTCACCTCATCTTGGAGGCTTGTCAAAGGGAATGAATATATTAAATAAAAAGCAGCATACAAATTCAAAATTAACACTTGTTGAGTTTAGGCCTCAATATAGAAATAAAAGCATTCTCTTTACGCTCACGCTGTAATTTTGATGCGCTAGGACTTAACTTATAGTAAGGAGCCGCTGTGAATTTCATTGGTAAGTTATTGGCGCACATAGAGATGTGTCGGCTCATGTTCAGTATTGCATATCTTGTGTGTGTTATATGTAGTCTATGTACTGTTCGGCGGTTCCTAAACATGTCGCCTGTTTGCCCAATATAGAATTCGTGGCAACCTCTGCATCTTATTACATCAATAACATTTTTTGACTGGCAATTCATGTTGCTCTTCACATAAAACGTTCTCTCTTGGCCATCTACAACAAAACTCAGTTCTTTTCCTGTTATCAAAGTCGAGCAGGCTTGGCATTTTGATTCATTGCACTTTTCAATTCCTGTTATTCTGTTGTTCCTTCTTAAAATGCTTAACAGTGATTTTGGTTGTTTGTATGATCTAAAGAAGTTACATTTTTTAATGAGTTCATCAGCTTTAACGTGTTACTTGCTGGAATTATCAGCTTCTGGTAAGTATTAGGATTGTTCTTATTAAAAGTACTCACGAAAGGGATCATTTTGTTCATGTTTCGGTTTTTTACATTCTTCTTCGGAGAATTTCGTAGACACTATAAAGCTCTTTGAAAACAATTACGTTTAAGTTCTTTAGGGTAATGTAAATTTCTGAGAATTTGTTCTAGTTCGTTCAATCTGCTGGTTCGTAGTTCAGGCTTGGAAACAATTCCTGTAATTCGTCTTGCTAGAGTAAAAGGTATGTTGTTAATCACGTGCTTTGGATGTGCTGAATGATAGGGAAGATAATTATGGCTGTCGGTGAACTTGTAATAAATGTCCGTTTCTAACTTATCATTTTCTTTAACCCTCGCAAAGCCAAAACAATTTCACCTCCACGAAAGGCCAAAAGGGGTCTGTATGGATCCCGGCAGAATAGTTGATATTTGACTTAAATTTTTCGTGTAGATTCATTACATTGCACTCATATGTGCCACGTTTACCACAACATAAAAACAAACATTTACATGAAACATTTATTACCAAGAACTTTTTATGAATCAAGCGTGTAGGTAAAAAATAAGCAAAACTGCTACTCGAAGTCCTTGCAATGCATGCATACAACTATATTTTGAGTGGCATGCTCCTTGCATGTGAATCGATTGCAGAGACCGCAGCGATTCTTCGTCTTTCTGTCCAGATTCCGTCTACAAAATTCACAGCGTCCCTTGGAGGCAAGCGAGTTTGCCACAATTGGGGATCCTTGATCGCAGAGAGCACCATGACGGCGAGCCACTTCCTGGAAATGGCTAGAGACACCTCGCATTTCTTGATCTCTCCGTGATTCAACTCGATCGCGAATCTGAGGTTCGCAGAGGGCTTTTCCCAGCGCCTCAAGGTGGAGTCTTCTCTGAACTTTCGGCTTCGTTGTCATTATATCTGATTTCATCAAGCGATACATAACAAAGGAGTTGTGCCCAGCTGCGTCGATGATGAAGTAGAAGACATTCAATGTCCATCTGCGGGTGTGTCGGCGACAGGAATATTGGACGATAACTTTGTCAAATGTCCACTGCACCCTTCGTGGAATTGTATGCAAGTATAGCCTCAGGTTTGTCATGATCTTGCCGTGCGACCGCCTTGTGATGATGTTCAGTTGACAATAGGTGCACCACTTTGTTTTTTCTGAGGACAAAAGAAACAAGGGTCTTTTCTCGGTTGAATCCAAATTTGTTATCGCTTATTTGTCGGCTCCGGCTGGCTTGGAACTGATGAGGTATAGCTCGCTTGCTTTTATTCATTGTACCAATAAGGGTAAGCTTTTTCTCCCACAGCTTTTCAGCGAGTGGAATGGAGGTGAAAAAGCTGTCTGCTGTCACTCCTCGACCGGTCTTCTCAATAGGTTCCATCAGTTTCAAAACTACGTTTATCCCAATGTTCTTGTTCCGTTGTGACTGGGTCGTGTCTTTTCCCTAATATACTTGTACATTGCACAGATAGGACGTCTCCACATCGCACATCAGAAGTACTTGATTCCATACTTGGCTGGTTTTTTCTGCATGTATTGACGAAATGAGCAATGTCCTCTGAACGCATACAGTGTTTCGTCGATGCACACGTGGGCATGCGGTTCGAAGAGCGTAGAAATTTTTCGCTGAAATTCGGTAAAAATGTATTCACATCGTCAAATGTAAGATATCGGCTAATTATCTGAAAGCGGTTTCTTGACATAACTAGAGACACACACTCTAGGTAGTGCATAGATAATGGGCTCCATATCTGGTCCGCGTCGATGTTCCGTTTCTTTGTCACACCTTTGATGATGAGAATTCCGATGTATCCTGTGATCTCATTGTCAGTCACTTCGGAAACGTCATCAGGTAGGCGCTTGTTTGTGCAGGTACGCATATGCCGGATCATTGATGGAGATATCAGTGCAAAGAAGAAGTCCAAGTGTTCCTCTAAATTGCAAACTGGGTGAGTAGGCACAGGGCGAACACGAATAATATTGTGTTGACGATAGGCAGCTGCATGCGGTGGAACACTTGACCAAATGGTCCCATCCTTTCCCACGAATACATCACGCGTATCAGTGTCAGAATCTGATGACAAACTTTCATCTTGAGATTGTCCACGTTCATTTTCTTCGATGTCCTCAAACTCCATCACATCGTCCTCCTCTTCACTAATTTGTCCGATTGAGCCAGCATCATCCATGTATTCCTCCTCACTGTCACTTGCAGCCACAAGGTTGGCTATATCTTCCGCTGTCCGCTTTCGAGCCATCCGTAAATTAGAATGCAAATATTACTGTGCTTCTAGCGCACCACACGTTTGCGTTGATTTGTCGAGGGATTATCATTCAACATGACTGCCTCCCTGTCCGTCTCTCGACTGCTAAATTTCTCGCTCTGTGAATGTCTTATTGTTCTCGATTGCTACTTTCAGCTATGCATTGCGTGCGCCACCGAATGTGTTACTGCTCCTTCAAACTCGAACACATAAACACACCCGCGACACGACACACACGCACGCACACAACACACGGACGCACACACAATCTCCCCAGTTATCATGCCGCTTTGCAAGATCAACAAAATATAGCATTGTTCGCCTATAAGCAACCTAAAATGCAATTCTAGCTCCTCGCACATGACGAGGATAATTATCATTAATGGCCAAAAGGGGTCCAGGTGGACCCCAGACCAGCAAAATGAAGCTCAGTTGATGTATAGTTAAAAGATCAATGATCCAGGTTTGATGCAAAGAAAGGAGCATTACCAATACATAAAAATGTGTAAACATGAGTAAACATAGCTTCGTAGCTCGAGTAGATACCTCAGATATGCACGGACATTTACACTTGGGGTCTACATGGACCCCTTTTGGCTTTTCAAGGGTTAAACACAGTCACATCTAAAAAGTTCAGCTGCTTGTTGTTGTATTCCAATGTGAACTTGATATCATTATTCAATTCATTCAAGATATTATGAAACAACTTAATATCAGCGAAACGACTTTCCCATATTATCCAACAGTCGTCAATGTATCGTGTCCAAGATTGAGTTATAGCATTGGAAATATCTTCGGAATAAATTTCTTTAATAATGATGTACATTTCGTGTTCCAAGTAGCCCATTACTAAAATCGCGTATGTCGGTGCTAGCTTTGTGCCCATCGCGGTACCAGATTTTTCAATGTATATAACATTTTCAAAGAAGGTTGGTCGGCAAAAAACCCACCGGGGGTTTTATCGGGTTATGTCTGGGCGGGTTTTTATACCGGGTTTTTCGGGTTTAATCTAGTTATTTCGATTTTCTTGAAATTAAGAGGTGATCTCTTATTATATAATTATCATTTTATTGAAAAATCAAACTACATTGCACACATCAGTGTAATGCAAACCATGATTAAAATACAATATCATGAGAAAATATCGGTGAGTACTTAGTATAGGCTACTGTATTTTAGCCGTACCAAATATTCAGATAATTACAGGCTATCCCAATAAGGAATCATATGAAGTTATTCTCTCACGTACATTTACGAATACTTTACACAAGATTGGCTGTTATCTAAAATTTATGTTTTTTTCTATTATTGTATTATCAGAGAGAAAACACATGTGTAGAGGTCTATAAATTGAACTTTATATTAAAAAAATGGTCAAAACGGGGAAGATCTAATGAGTCATCTAAACATCGATCACCAAATATCTGTTTGTTATACCGGTATTCAAAAAGTAAGAAAATATAGGCCTAGACAAAAATATAGGCTCAACTGTTAGCAGTATTACTGATACTAAAGCTAAATAATACGCAGATCGTTTCGTCGAACTTTCATATCATAATTTCGATTCATTTTATTTTTTTTGGATTATCTAAGGATGGTCGTTTGGTGTGGTCGAAAGACCTCGTCCTAATACATTATTTTTAGCAATATAAAGGACTTCTCTCATCACATCAAACAGAAGGAAATTTATAATTAGTATACTCCACTGAAATACCTTACATTTACATCCAATGAAACTGGCTGTTAGAAATGTTTGACCAGATTGGTACAGAAATTGAAGGATTTATTCCTATTTTCTGATACGAACTATCTTCTTCAATACTGAATATTGATGAGAGTATCTTTTGTCGGTTAATATGACTAGACCCGTCATCCTCTATCTAAGGCTATTTTGAACAATCAATTACTTTGGATTGTTGTACGTATAGTATCGATACTAAAACTAACTCAACATTCAAAATAGAGACGTATAGCTTGACGAAACGACCTCGAGGTACGAAAATCTAACAATTGATACAAAACAATGTTTATACATCTTCTAGAGTCTCTTCCAGTTCTACAGCTTCATCATCGTCTTCATCAATAGATCTTAGAAGTCTTGAGACCGTCACCAGACCTTCGTGACAGAGAGTCTATTTCGTAATTTAGATTGAATCAGGCCGGCAGTAGAAAATATTCGCTCGATGCCGTCCGAAGATGGAGGAAGAAGAAAGATTTTATACATCATGTCTGCAAATTCTTTAAAAGTTTGTTCGGTAGTAACTTTCGATACATATGCCCAATACTTGGTGGGATGTACCGCTTTGATTTGGGTATTGAAGACTAGTTTCGAGAACCCGGAAGAAGTGTCCATTGTTTCGTATGCGGCCAGTGGCTGAATAAATCCCATCTCCATCACATGATGTCTTGCCTGGTTTGCAAGATCGTCAGGCAGTATTGGCCAATCTGCCTGATCGCGAGGATCCAATAGATAGGCTAACAGATGCCAGTTCGTCATATTCTTTTTGAAGCGAGATTCAATACAATTTCGTACCTCCATTGGTAGAGTCATCCTCAAGTAGTTTGAGCCACCCCTTCACGCAGTCGGACAAGTTTGAATGATCATTCTGAAAGATAAAATCATATTCAATAGTCGAAATCACCTTAAGTATGAGTTACATATTCTACAAAAAGAAGGAAGGGGTCGTTCAAGAATTACGTAATCTCCTAAAGGAGAGCGGGTTACAAATCCAGAAAAAAGCGATCCGTTCAAATCTTAAGATTCGATTATAGGGGAGGGGTTTGAAATCCTAAAAAATCGGTTGTATACGAGTTCTTTAGTTCTTTAGTTGACAATGAGTGAAAACATAATATGAAACATGAAAAACAATAACATGAAAATGTCTATTTATTTAACTTAACAAAAAGGTACATGTTAAGTATGCAAACTAAACTGATGTGTTTGTATAGTCTATCTCGTATATGCACCATTATGAGTTAATAAATAACAGAATAATACTAAATATGAATGCATAGACGATACATATTACTTTAGGCCTATACTAAGCGTTTATCACCTGTATGTAATAATAAATCGTAAGTAAAAACATGTAAGAATCCAAAGATAAATGTAACCGAAATATAAAAATTCAATCCATATTCTCACGTAGGCATTGTTAGAAGGCTTGCAATTTTTATGTCCGGGTGACCTATCAGTAAGTAAGTACTTGACACACATGTATTGAATAACCTTATTTATAACAAGACAAAAGACAATAATGCTAATTAGTTTACTGATTTGTAATATTTTGCCTCATTTTTATTTGTACTTAATCGTGTAACAAGTAGTGTATGGTAGAATAGAATATTTTGAGTTCAAAAGTTTAAAATTAAATTTAAGTAGGATTAAAAACGATATTTAAGAATATAAATATGAAGACATCTCTTATTGTACGGACGTAAAATATATATTAAGGATGGCTTGATGACTATATATTTAGTGGAATCGATACCGTACTTGTATCAGAAGGAGGAAAAAGGTTTTGCTTACCTTTTTTGTGGAGTTGGAATTGTTAATGTATCAATGTGCAGAGTAGCAGAATAATCGGCGTGGTTGTACTTCCGGTAACGATAAATGGAAAATCAGTCAGTCTGAGACACAGTAGGGAGCAGTAAGTATCAAGTCTGCGATTTCACGGAGTAACGAACAATGCACAAAATGTGAAATCGAGGACGCACGCTCTTTCTTATGGTCCGAAGTGTCCGTCACAGACTTGTAGCCTTGTGTACCACGCACGCGCCACCCGAACTCCCCATCATTTCCGAGTGTCTTTTGTACAGTATGCGATAATAACATTAATGACCAGACTTGTGGGCAGTGGCTTTAAATCATTGTTTGCCAATATCGATCTTATCTTACGCACTTTCGACTGCACCAGCCACCCAAAGACATGCGACCAGCAGCGTCAACCAAGATGCGTGCGCTCTCCCGAATTCCCCATCATCTCACGAATGCATCACTACAGTCCGCTGTTGACAAATCCAGACTGGCTGATGTCCGGCGAGTCAGGGATGGACAATGGGCATCATATCAGCATAGGCGTTAAGTTTCTTGCGCAATGAAAACATCGGACGTTGACATATTATTCGGTTTTCCTTTTCCTTTTCAATATTTGGTGTTGTAGTAAGAAACATGTAGATTACAGAATTGCATACATTCCATACGATGATTTTTGAGAAGAGGCAGAGTCAATAAATCAGAAAAATGAATTGGCATTACTGAATCGAAAAAATGACATAATATGGAAAAATCTGTTTCACCCGATTTCGCCCGCCGGGCGGATGAAATCGGGTTTTTTCTGAACGGGTGGGTTTTCAAAACTGAAGTAGTTGTTTTCCAAAACCAAGCTTAAAGCTTTCAATATGAATTCGTCACAAAACCTATCAGGAATTAATGATCTCGCGGTACGTAGCCAGAAGCTAATCGACTCTAGTCCTAGGGAATGCGGAATATTCGTATACAGCGATACAACGTCAAAAGAGACAAACGTAAAGTCGTCCATGTTATCAAGATATTTAGGTAATTTTGAGAGAAAATGTTGGGTATCCTGACAATAACTCGGCAACGTATTGACAATAGGCTTCAAAAGCTCATCAGTAAAA
Organism: Prostheceraeus crozeri; assembly: GCA_907163375.1. Taxonomy (NCBI): domain Eukaryota; kingdom Metazoa; phylum Platyhelminthes; order Polycladida; family Euryleptidae; genus Prostheceraeus; species Prostheceraeus crozeri. The sequence continues at coordinate 762,042 of CAJQUW010009496.1, read as the reverse complement.
TAGCTCAAATGCATTGTAGGAGCAAACGTGCTAGAGATTATTGGGCGGAATTTCAAATTTGGGGGAGCAGTCACTTTAATATATTTGTGTTCATCAGGTTGTACGTTTTCAAATGTCTCGAAGTGCTTGCAACTGAGGTAGACCATATAGGAATGGCGTTTTACAATCAAAACTAGTCAAGAACCCTTTCTCACTCAACCTGCGGCCTCAAAGCGGTGAAAGGGTGAAAACGGAGTCGCAATAAGGCTTTGTCGTCTGAAGCTCATGCTTCTTTGGGTTCTACCTTTTCAGAAATGTTTATTGTCGGCGGTTTGTGACCGTGCTCAGGCTAACTAGCAGGCTCCGGAATATTATTTTTATTTTACTGGTCATTGAATTTATTTATGTTTGATTAATTTTTCATTCTTTTTCTCCACGTTTGTTTATTTTAAATGTGTGGTAGGCTTCGGCCGTCCCAATTAACACCACCCCCTGGTTTGCGAGATATGAACAGTCATCAGATGTTTCATGTTGTTGAATCAGGTTTTTGGGCATGGCACTTATTTGGCTCATTTGTGATCGAACTTCCTTCCACTGCTCTCTTTTGCACTTCCCCATTTGTTGCAGGTTAAGGTGTGACAGATCCAACGTATTCACGGCATACGGGCGTCAGGTAGTTAGAGGATCCCGAACCCACTGGTAATGCTTTGGGAGGCAGGCCCGGTCAACTGCTCGAAAAAAGGCGGTACAGTTCCACCGCCACGGACATGCGTGGGTAGCTTTACTGAGGGGTAATTTTCGTTTATTTGATTGATATTCTATGCGAAATTATGAAAATGAGAAAGACATACAAGAAACGTAGTCAAGCCGTCAAGCTCAAAACCCCTCTCAGGATCAGGTTCAGCAACGTAAGAGGACTGAGGTCCAATTACGACGACATCAACATCTTCCTGCAAGGTAAGTCACCAGATCTTCTAGCCCTGTCGGAAACCAGGTTAGATCCTAGTGTGTCATCAAGCGACGTTACTCCTGATGGATACATATTTCAGCGGATGGATAAAGCACATTGTCATGGTCTTGGAGTTTATGCCAAGACAAGCCTACCCTTGAGAAGGCTTCGTAGCTCAGAGGATCCAAGGCATGAGTATCTTGCCGTCATTGTGCCGCTGCAGAAGACCACTCTTCTTCTATTTTTCCTATAACAATACATCAACTAATGCGGATATTTTCAATGTTCTTTCTGACAAGATCGATTCTCTTCTACAAGAGTATTCCAGCGCTGAAGTTGCCGTTTTTGGTGACTTCAACGTGCACAATGTTGACTGGCTTGTGCACTCACGCACCACCGATCTCTCCGGTCAGGCAGCCCAGGATTTCGCTGTCTCTCACAACCTTAGTCAAATTGTCACTGGTCCTACCAGAGTGCCTGACCGAGCTGGGGATACTGGATATCTCCTTGACCTGTTTCTCACCTCAAATCCAACTTGTTTTTCACACAAGGTTACTTCTCCCCTCGGCACGTCTGATCACTGTGTTATCACAGTTTCTGGCAAACAAATTTGCTCCACACCGTCTGCACCCTTCCATAGAACAGTTTATCAATTCTCCAAAGCAGACTGGTGTGGCTTCCGCACTTTTCTTAGTCAAGTTCAAGCTGAGAATTTGATTCTGAGCGAGAACGTCCACAAGTCGGCGCGAGAGCTGACAGAGTGGCTTCAGATAGGGATGTTGGCCTACATTCCTCACCGTACTTTCCAAATGAAGCCCCACTCACAACCTTGGTTTACACCAGAATGTGCAGCTGCAAGTTGCCAGCGTGACCACTTTCCATAAGTATAAGCGTGACAGTAGCGCTGGCAATCTTGAATTGTACAAAATCGCACGTAGACATTGCAAGGAAACCATACATCAGGCCAAAAGCCGTTACGCTTTGTATGCACGGAAATCCATTGCTACCCAAAAGCTTGGCTCTAAGGACTTCCGGAGGATTTACAACAGTTTCACCAATAGGAACAAATCCTCCATCCCAGCACTCCGTCATGCCGAAGTCAGTACTTCTATGGCGACAACCTCAGCAGACAAAGCCGAGCTTCTTTGCAGGGAGTTTGCGAAGAATTCGTCATTAGACGATGGAGGTAGAATTCCACCTCCAATTCCCACGCGCACTGATGAGACAGTTAGTCCTCCTTCAGTCACAGTCCGAAACGTCAAAAAGATCATCGCCGGTCTAGATAGCTCTAAGTCTAGTGGACCAGATGGCATCCCGGTTTCGGTCTTCAAGCATCTCTCACCTGAGCTTTTCCACTTTTATAAAAACTGTTCAGTAGATGTGTATCCACCGGTGAGTTTCCCTCTTTTTGGAAAGTAGCTTCCGTGGTTCCAGTTCCAAAGAAAGGTTCTGACTCATCTCTTCCATCTAGTTACCGTCCTATCAGCCTGCTTCCAATTGCTGGCAAGATTTTTGAAGCAGTGATTAACCAACACATTGTTAACTTCCTTGAAACTCAGAACCTTCTATCAGAAGAACAGTATGGCTTCAGGCACTCTCGATCAACTGCAGATCTTCTTTCATATGTCACTGAACATGTGAGTCGTGTCCTTGACAGACAAGGTGAGACGAGATCAGGTGCCTTGGATATTTCCAAGGCATTCGATAAAGTCTGGCATCAGGGACTCCTTATGAAGCTAAAGTCCTATGGAGTTGCTGATCAACTCCACAAACTTCTTGCTTCTTTCCTTAGTGACCGGCAGATATCTGTCGTCTTAGATGGCCAAAAGTCTTCCACCAAGTTTGTCAATGCAGGAGTTCCTCAAGGGTCAATTTTGGGACCCACTCTTTTTCTGCTGTACATCAACGACCTCCCAGACTGCCTAGTGAGTAAATTGGCGATGAATGCAGATGACACAACACTCTTCAATTCCAATGAGCGACTCGCTAAAAACAATCAGCAACGTCAGCAGTTATGCGACGTTCTTAATGAAGACTTACGCAGGCTCTCAGAATGGGGCGCCAATTGGCTAGTTTCCTTCAATCCTTCAAAAACTCAGAGTATTCTGCACTCACGACTTAAAGGAGATGATGATCATAGCATTAAGATGTCAGATAATAGGATCAGAAACAAGATTCCATCTCCTTCCTTGGATTGGCGGTTATGAAAGACTTGTCATGAAACCGTACATCCAATTCATTAGCAAGCAGGCAGCTCAACGCATTGGTAGTCTCTATCGTGCCAGCAGCTATCTTCCACCACAGACTGTCTGCTATCTTTACAAGTCCACTATTCGTCCTCTGATGGAGTATTGTTGTCATCTGTGGGCAAGCGCCCCACAAATACATCTTAACCTCCTTGAACGGGTTGAGAAACGTGTCAAGAATCTCATGGGTGAAAAACTTGCTAGCAAGTTGCAGCCGCTCTCCGTCAGACGGGATGTTGCTTCACTCAGTCTCTTCTACAGGTTTTTTTTCGGTAGAAGCAGCTCTGCAGTAAATGAGTGCATACCCAAACCTAAGATCTTCTCCAGAAGCACACGCAGAGCTAATGCACTCACATGCTATAATGTGAGCTTAGAACGCGCACGTACTGTGAGTCGCTCGAAAAGCTTTTTTGTTCGCACGGCACAGCTTTGGAATCAGCTTCCCCAGACCACTTTCCCTGACCAATACAATCTTGATACTTTCAAGAGGCGTGCGAATAGGTTTCTGATTGGGACAGCTTAATCAGATTAGAAGATCTGTTTTTTTTATTTTATTTATTTAAAATAATACAATTTTTACTTTTAATTGAGTAACCCCTAGCTTCGTTCATGGCTCATAGCTGTGCTAGGGGTGAAAATTCAGTAAAAAAAGAAATTGAATTCTTTTTTGGTAAATCTGCAGCAATTGCTAAGACCTTCACAGAATCGCTTGATTTTATTTACAGTCTCATTAGGATAATAATTATCTATTTTCATGTATGTTGATTCATCTGATAAATGTTCTACGATCATGCGTTCTCTATAGAATGTATAATCTAAGATGACGAAACCTCCGCCTTTGTCAGCGTTCGTGATATGTAAATCCTCATTAGACTTCAGTGAATTCAACGAGATTCTTTCATCGTATGTTAAATTGTGATACAACTTCGCAGTCTCTGTAAATAGTGTTGGGACTTGACTTTCGATGAGGTCTATTATACTGTCAAGGTTATTATTTAAACCTTCAGGATGAGTGAAGTTGGAGGGACTGCGTTTTAATTGAATATCTGAATTTGTTATATTATCATCCTTAAAATAATCCCTTAATCTCAATTTCCTGCAAAATTCTGACACATCATTTTCACAATCTAAAGCATTTCGATGCAGCAGGAGTCAACAGATCTTTAAGGTAAGTAGGTGAATTGCCGTAAATACAATTGTGCACCAGGCAACATACTTTGAATTGTACGCGGAGTCGCACAGGTAACCAATGAAGGCTTCGGAGAGTTTCGGAAATGTGAGCACGTTTCGGAAGTCGACGCGCAAATCTGTCACAGGCATTTTGAACTTTTTGGAGTCGAAGTATGTTCGAAGTCTTACAACCTGCATAGATGACATTTTAGTAGTCCAATAACGTGAATACAAAGGAACAAATTAAAGTGTTAGCGTGATGGTCACTTATGTATCTTCGGATTCTATAAAGATTTCGCAGAAGAAGAAAAGATTTTTTCCGAATCTGATTGACTTGGGCATCAAACGACAAAAATTTATCAAATTTAACACCCAGCGATTTCGCATAATCGGCTTGATTAAGTTCATGTCCTTAGAGGTTGATAGGACATGGTATAATGTCACTTACTCTTTTCCTAGTACCACATACAAACATCTGAGACTTCTCAGGGTTGATACAAAGTTTGTTAGTTTGAAACCAATCAACAAGATGACACAAGCAGTTTTCAAGAACAGATAAACTGTTACGTGAATCACCCATAGAAAAAGAGATATACACATTCGTGTCATCAGCATATGAGTGATGCTTGAGACCATTTGATGCAATAATATCCGAGATTGGTTTGGTGTAAAGGGAGAACAAAATTGGCCCCAACACAGATCCTTGAGGCACGCCACACGACAAAGAGGCGAACTTTGAAACATATTCACAAACTTTTACAGCCTGTTGCCTTTCGGACAAGTTCGACTTATACCAGTCTAAAACAGTTCCAGTAAAACCAAAGTTTTGAGCCAGTCTGTCCAAAAGTATATCGTGATCTACTGTATCGAATGCGGAACTGAGATCCAAAAGCACAAGCAGGTTACATGACCATTACTTGACGCAACAGATATGTCATTGTAAAATCTGCATAAGGCTGTTTCAGTGGAGTGACCAGCCTTATATGCAGATTGAGATGTCGAAAGTAAAGACTTCGATGACAAATAGCTACTAACGCGATGTGATGCAAGGCGCTCAATAACTTTTGATACAAAAGGCAACTGAGATACAGGCCTGTAATTCGAGTACACATTCTCATCAGAGCAACCTCTCTTATAAATGGGTGTGACAATCGCTTTCTTTGATGATTGAGGAAAAATGCCAGTACTGAGAGATTGATTAGCAATTTTACGCAAGAGTGGTACAAAAACATCTCTGAGTTCAATCAGTTTTGCAGTTGGGATGGGATCAAGTAAACATGACTTAGGTTTCAGCTTTTTGAAAAGATCGCACAATTCATTAGATGTAACAGGATCAAAAGAGTCAAAAATATTACTATGATTCTGAACTTTGGACTCTCGCATACAAGATGAAGGCAATTTCTCACGAATCAGTTTAACTTTCGTCTCAAAAAATGACAAGAACTTTTCTGTGCATTCTGATGGACAATCAGTAGATGGATACACTGGGTCAGGATTTCGCAACAAAAGAGTGTTCATAGCATGCCATATATCTCGTGACGAGCTGGAGGCTACAACGTTAGAATGATGCTGTTCTTTTGCACAGAATATGATGTTGTGCACTTTGTTCCTCTGTGCCACGAAATTGTCACGATCTTGGGGTAACTTAGATTTACGCCATGTCCTTTCCAGGCAACGACGGGTCCTTATTTCATCCTTGGTAATAGAATCGAACCAGAGGTATGATGGTCGCCAGACAACTCTTTTCGTAATGAACGGAGCGTGTTTGTCGACAACGCGAAGAATACCCTCGTCGTATAGATTCGTTGAAGTTTCGATATCCATCACATCAGAAGACACAATTCGGTTGTAATCACAAGATGATTATATATTATCAACAGAATTTGATAATAAGCTTAATCATCCCAAGCTTGATGGGATAAAAGGTTGAAAGGAAGAAAATTCAGCTATTATGAGGCTCATCGATGTAATTCCTTAGCTCTTATCTACGGAGAGGGTATCGCCGAATCTATACCAAAAGTACCAAAAAACTTTTTTAGAAACATAATTCCTCAACTCAGCGAGCCCGAAGTAGAATTACGAAAAGAGTTATCCATTAAAGAAACAGAGCGCGAAATAAAACGATTGAGGCTTGTTGGAAACATTAAAAGCGAATACGTTCAAAAATTAGATAATGAAATGTTCGGAATATTATCTTCATCATTCTCAACAAATGAACAAGTTCAATTGCAAATTGAAAAATGGAACACATTAGTAAGAAAAGAAGAAGAATTAAGTAATAAGATATGGGAAGAAAAAAGCAAATTTTTTAAATCCGATAAGCATTTGTTGACGATTGATATGAGCACTAAACCAATTAGACAAGTAAATGGGCAGCGTACTTATGCAGACACAGTAAGAAATCAACGAAACAATTTTGTTCGATCTAATCGAATGGACAATCGATATATTCCTTTTGGTAGACCTGCCAATCAAGGTAGATCATATTATAATCCACAACAACGGAATCAACGCAGCATGAACAGAAATTACTATCAACCTAGGTATAATCAAAGAAATCGTTATTCTACGGCTTATCAAAGCAATAGAAGCAATTTAGACTTGTTAAATGAATCAGAAAATTGTCATGGCGAAGGATTAGCAGATAATCCTCTTTTTTTAGAATGAAGGGTATCTCGATCTTTAACTTGTCTTCCTTGGAGCCAGGGGATAGCACTAAAAAATTGTTATCAAAAGGTTGTAAATTTACTCCATCAACAAAAAGAAATGCTTTAGATTGTGAAAATGATGTGTCAGAATTTTGCAGGAAATTGAGATTAAGGGATTATTTTAAGGATGATAATATAACAAATTCAGATATTCAATTAATACGCAGTCCCTCCAACTTCACTCATCCTGAAGGTTTAAATAATAACCTTGACAGTATAATAGACCTCATCGAAAGTCAAGTCCCAACACTATTTACAGAGACTGCGAAGTTGTATCACAATTTAACATACGATGAAAGAATCTCGTTGAATTCACTGAAGTCTAATGAGGATTTACATATCACGAACGCTGACAAAGGCGGAGGTTTCGTCATCTTAGATTATACATTCTATAGAGAACGCATGATCGTAGAACATTTATCAGATGAATCAACATATATGAAAATAGATAATTATTATCCTAATGAGACTGTAAATAAAATCATAGCAATTGTTGCAGATTTACCAAAAAAGAATTCAATTTCTTGACTAGTTTTGATTGTAAAACGCCATTCCTATATGGTCTACCTCAGTTGCACAAGCACTTCGAGACATTTGAAAACGTACAACCTGATGAACACAAATATATTAAAGTGACTGCTCCCCCAAATTTGAAATTCCGCCCAATAATCTCTAGCACGTTTGCTCCTACAATGCATTTGAGCTATTTTACTGATGAGCTTTTGAAGCCTATTGTCAATACGTTGCCGAGTTATTGTCAGGATACCCAACATTTTCTCTCAAAATTACCTAAATATCTTGATAACATGGACGACTTTACGTTTGTCTCTTTTGACGTTGTATCGCTGTATACGAATATTCCGCATTCCCTAGGACTAGAGTCGATTAGCTTCTGGCTACGTACCGCGAGATCATTAATTCCTGATAGGTTTTGTGACGAATTCATATTGAAAGCTTTAAGCTTGGTTTTGGAAAACGACTACTTCAGTTTTAAAAATGACATGCATTCAAAAATCTGGTACCGCGATGGGCACAAAGCTAGCACCGACATACGCGATTTTAGTAATGGGCTACTTGGAACACGAAATGTACATCATTATTAAAGAAATTTATTGCGAAGATATTTCCAATGCTATAACTCAATCTTGGACACGATACATTGACGACTGTTGGATAATATGGGAAAGTCGTTTCGCTGATATTAAGTTGTTTCATATATCTTGAATGAATTGCATAATGATATCAAGTTCACATTGGAATACAACAACAAGCAGCTGAACTTTTTAGGTGTGACAGTGTTTAAAGAAAATGATAAGTTAGAAACGGACATTTATTACAAGTTCACCGACAGCCATAATTATCTTCCCTATCATTCAGCACATCCAAAGCACGTGATTAACAACATACCTTTTACTCTAGCAAGACGAATTACAGGAATTGTTTCCAAGCCTGAACTACGAACCAGCAGATTGAACGAACTAGAACAAATTCTCAGAAATTTACATTACCCTAAAGAACTTAAACGTAATTGTTTTCAAAGAGCTTTATAGTGTCTACGAAATTCTCCGAAGAAGAATGTAAAAAACCGAAACATGAACAAAATGATCCCTTTCGTGAGTACTTTTAATAAGAACAATCCTAATACTTACCAGAAGCTGATAATTCCAGCAAGTAACACGTTAAAGCTGATGAACTCATTAAAAAATGTAACTTCTTTAGATCATACAAACAACCAAAATCACTGTTAAGCATTTTAAGAAGGAACAACAGAATAACAGGAATTGAAAAGTGCAATGAATCAAAATGCCAAGCCTGCTCGACTTTGATAACAGGAAAAGAACTGAGTTTTGTTGTAGATGGCCAAGAGAGAACGTTTTATGTGAAGAGCAACATGAATTGCCAGTCAAAAAATGTTATTGATGTAATAAGATGCAGAGGTTGCCACGAATTCTATATTGGGCAAACAGGCGACATGTTTAGGAACCGCCGAACAGTACATAGACTACATATAACACACACAAGATAAGCAATACTGAACATGAGCCGACACATCTCTATGTGCGCCAATAACTTACCAATGAAATTCACAGCGGCTCCTTACTATAAGTTAAGTCCTAGCGCATCAAAATTACAGCGTGAGCGTAAAGAGAATGCTTTTATTTCTATGTTGAGGCCTAAACTCAACAAGTGTTAATTTTGAATTTGTATGCTGCTTTTTATTTAATATATTCATTCCCTTTGACAAGCCCCCAAGATGAGGTGAAACCGGTCAGGGAAGTAAAAATGGTGTTTTGATTCATTTTTCAACCGGCTTTATTTGGAATTTTATATATATATATATATATATAAAATAAATACAAATAGATGTAAAATTGTTCAATAGAATTGCAATTGTTTAATAGAAGGTTATAGAGAAAGACTTGTTGTTTTCATTTTCATGCAATATGTAAGATTTTAAGTATTTTTTTAAAGTCAATCATCTTAAGAGCACTGAATAGGAAAGTCCAATGAAAGTGCTTGGTGGCAAATTTCTTTGTGGAGATACTAAAACTTGGCTCCCTCGCTGATGATGTTTATTTGTAATTCTTTGAGAAAATATGAACTGAGAATGAAAAGAATGAAAATGAAAAAGCATGCATTGATACATTCGTTTTTTGACATTAAAAAACAGTTTTTTTACAAATTAAACATGTTTTTTAAGCAACCCTACTGATTGTACTAAGGACGTCGCTCTACCTAAAAGAGTGGGATCATTAGGAATTCTTCCGGTTGTTCTTTGGTTGCACATTCTGCGATATAGGTGTTAAATTCAAACGGTGTTCACTTCTGCTCTTCAAACGTTATTTTGAGACCTCTCTTGATAGTCTTCATCACCGCATCGACCTAGCACACCGATTTTGATGGGGACGTAAAGGTGTTGTGAATCTGTATTTCGTTTCATGATTTGCACAGAAGACAGCTACGGTAGTTTTCTTATTCCAATTTCGAATCATATCTCAATTGCCTTTCGGCTCCAACCATTTGAGTAACATTGTCACTAATAATAGACGACGGTAATCCTTGTATGACAAAGAATCTTCTTAAAAATTTGAAGCGTCTTGTACAACTGTCACGGTTTTATATTACCACGGGTAATACCACTTTTCTAGGGTTTTCTAGATCGAGAAACCCGTTTCTGATGTCATTTTTAGTTTTCCGTTACATTTCATGTCTCAATGCTATGTCCATGACCATTTATAGACTTATTATAGACCCCAAGGCGCAAGGTCTGTCGACCACATATACCAAATGAACTCGAGTTCACGTACTTGTGTCATTCATATCTCAATCTAATTTCGTTGAATCTTACATCTTTACAGGATAGTACAGCCGTGTGATTATCACAAAACGCGGTTCATTTGTCATAACGTAATATGGACTACTGGTCCAGTTTTATGAGTAGTCAGTAGCCTACAAAACGTCTGTAACTGTTTTTCTGTTCCGTTAACTGTAACCAGTAAATAGAAATCAGTTTTGTGTCCCTGTAGCTTCACAAATTTTAATGTAGGCCTTGGTAGGCCACCATATGCTACCATGGAAACCGATGCTTACATGCGATCATGGTGTAGCTTCTGACCTGTTCATTGTTATTATTGTATGATATTATACATATTGTATATGTATTAATGCATTGATTTACTGCATGCATATATACATATAGTGCATCTAATGGTCTTTTGCCGATCCAGCGTTGCTACTTCATTAAAAGTTATTTTATACTTCACCTTCGTGGAATAGTTAACTTGTCTTAAAGTTGACTAGTGCATGACTGACTAGTCAATCTTGCTAAATTTGACGTCGAGATGACGTCAAAGCGGCCAATGAACTGATACGCCACTCTTAGCGTGCTTCGTGACGAATCAGCTATGCGTAAGAAGATCAACGCACAGGAAGCACTGTAGGCGATGTGGTCTCTGAACACATTCAAAATCTCCAAAATAGCACATTACTGCGCATGCAAATGTACTACTTTGCAAAACGGAAGATCCTTAGGACCTTGACTTTTACAGCTTTCCGAAAGACAAAAGACTGAAAATATTTATGTTTAATACCATTGGACGAGCTAATTTTAAATCGACGGGACACAGTGTTGTATGTTCTGAACATTTAGCAGAACATGATAAAATCTATCTATGATATATAATGTTGAAGGAATATTGCAAAATAAGACAGCCTTTATTCCACTTGAGTAAGGAGGTTGTGCCCTATTTGAAAATGGGAAGGAAAATTTGTTGCAATTTCTTTTCCCAAAAAGACGAATGTTCTAGAAAAACTGAATGAATGTCGCACCAAATTAGAGATGGAGCTATCAACTAATTCTCGAGTCGAACTTCAGATTTCTTACTCTGAGATCGACATGGATTTTGATAGCTCTTGAGTGATGTACGACTCTTCAGAAAGTGAAGAGAGCCAAGCTGCTCCAGCTCGTTCCTCAACCGATCACACTTTTCTGGGTTACCTCTGACAAGAACAGTCGAGACCAGGCGTCATCTTCCTTGGCGTTGACACTTCGAGTCCTCCGTCAGTCGATCCAACCATCGTCTCCGTGGTCGTTCCCGTAGTCGCCTGCCCAGTGGACTGAGCAGCGTTGCACTTTTGATCACAGTCTTCATCGCTTGATCGCTAAGGTCATAACATCTTAGCCAAGTTTCTCCCATCTTCTTCGTGATAGGCGCGATACCTAATCGCTTTCAGACGCTTTTGGGACGTGATCCCACTTTGTATAGCCGAGACACCATTACAGCATTCGCATTTCCATGGTGTGGAGGGCTTGCTCATTCTGCTCAGTAGAGGATGACTGGGCGTATAACTGACCTGTAAACTTTCAACTTAAGGAGTTCAGACTTGCGTCGGCCGCAGAGTATTCATCCTGTCTGGCGCCACCTTAACCATGCTGCTCTCAGCCTAGCTTTAATCTGAGTCTGTAGCTTTCTTTAGAACTTCTCCGTCAATCCCTATGGTACCGGCTGATTGAGTCCCGCATTCCATGAACTCTATCTTCCTGACGTTAAGTTTATTACTGTAACTGTCCAGGTGGTCTTTCCGGTGCTGCGTCTGAAGTTGCAGATCTTCACGTGAACGAGACGCCAGGAGTACGTCTTCAGCATAAAGGAACGTCCAGGGATGATGCCATTGCAAATCGGCGGTCATGGAGAGCATAAAGCAGGAGTGGAGAAAGAGCAGAGCCTTGGTGTACATCAGCATTGATAGTGAATGACAGCGAGATTCCAACAGGGCATCTGGCAACACTACTGGTGTTGCGGTAGAAGATCCTAACCCAGTCAACATCGGCTTCAGGCATGCCTTTTGCTACCTTAATTAGTACGGAAGTTGCTGCTAGGGTAGCGCTATACTTATTAATGCGGCCCTAGGTAGGACTCCGAGGCCATAGTAGTGTCATCCTGACCTAATGTTGTGCATGAATCGTGTGCTAAAAAGATAAGGAAATTATACAATCAGAGATGCAACCTCGACATCGACCTTTTTGGTTTTACCTCGACTTCGATTAAACAGATTTTAATTGAGGTCGAGGTCTGACTGCCCAATCCAATTCAAACTACAGTAGCATTGTATAGATTATGTAAACCATAGAGTGTGATGCAAACTTATAATGCAAACTATTTATTTTTCTATTATTCATGGTCAACATGACAGGGATAGCAAATGTCCAAAGGTAATAATGATTATCTCCCGGATTTAGTTTACATCAGAACTGCATTAAAACTGTGTCACGCTCCTACTATAAATACCAAGTAATAGAAAATTATTGGTATTCATGCCATAATGTAGGGTGATGGTTACCTAAGCTTTAGAAGAAGAGTGTCTTACTTTTCTTATCGGACAGAGCATTTGACGATGTCTTACTCAGATCAGCGAAGCAATTTTCTCAACGTTCAATCTCAAAAACAAAACTAAAACATACCTATTCAGTGAAATGAGTCAATTATGTCTTAACCCCAAATTCTAAACTAAATATAGAAGAGTTATAGAAGTGCTGCATCTACTCATATTATATTCGGTTTATTTGACATACATAATACAGCATGTAACTTAATCCTGGAATTCCATGGCATTGCGGCCACCACTCAATTCTATTGAAGATATGACCAAAGCTACATGCAAATAGGATTTTTTTAAATTATTCATAATATTAATGTCAGCAATAAGTTAGATGAGGCATAGCGTGACTGATATGCCTGGGCCAATCATCGCGGTCAGTGAAATTCCAAAATCATGCAAAATCGCCTGCCAATTGCATAAAGAGCGATAGTTTTACACTATTCATGGTAAACATGGCAGGGATGGCAAATGCCCAAAGGTAATAATAATAATAATTCTGTATTTGTGAATACAACAAGCGGTATTACAAAGAAATATACACAGGAACAAAATCACGATATGATGGAAAATTTGACAAACGAATTGTTGTAAAGAGCCATTCTTCTGTGGAAGGGACGTAGAGCTCTTGTACGTCTTATATTGCAGTTATTCTGGCGAATTTCAAAAAACTCAGCCAAAGGATGCACATTTGCATTCGTGGCTATCTTTTGTATAGTTTTTCACAGATCTTATTGAGTAAATCTTCAAGGCTGGTCTTGTCAGTTACGTCAGCCCAACGTCTAGCAAGGACATGTAATCGTTCAAGCTTTCTGAATTTCCCTTTGCTGATGTCGCACATGACTGGCCAACAAAAAACCATATGACAGAAGACAAAAGCCATGTATGCCTGCCAAATAACGGGACCACGATTACCGTTCAACATTAAACGTTTTACAAACGACATAGCACGGCAACAGCGATTATACAAGCTATCAAACTGCACACTCCAACTCAAATCACTGGAGAAAAGAACACCTAAAATTTTCAAATGCTCAACATTCTCAATAGCACTATTATCAATAAAAATGGGCAAACATGGCGGACAAGAATTCTTGCGTGACATAGTAAGACATTTCGTCTTATCAACATTTACAACAAGTTTTTTCTTTTCGACCCAATAACAAAAACTATCGACGGAGAGTTGAAAATTGTCAACAACATTCACATTACCAAGATGGATTAGGGTGACATCATCGGCATAGGCGATTATCTTAGTGTCATGGAGGTGCGGAAGATCATCAAGTAAAATAACGAAAAGAAGAGGCCCGAGGATGGAACCCTGGGGAACCCCACTAGTGACCACTTTCCAGGGCGTAGATATGCCATTCAAACACACACGCTGCACACGATTTTCAAGAAAACTTAAAATGAATTTAGTTACCAGCGGATTGCAACCAAAGTTCTTCATCAGTGAATTAAGAAGAACGGAATGACTCACAGAGTCGAACGCCTTTCTAAAATCAACTGCGAGGAGTTTCACGTAGTTCAGAGGGTCGGCAGAAATATGTTGCAGAGTTGTAAGGCGAATTGCTAGGTGAGCGTTCGTACAACCACCATGGAAATTCTTAGGGATGAAACCAAATTGCGAGGGATTCAAACGGTGATTGAGGGAAGGGAGAAGAAGCTTGTCTCTAAACAGCCTTTCAAGGATTTTGCTCAAGAAAGGAAGGATCGAAATGGGTTGATAGTCGAACTTGGATTTGGGAATGGGAAGAATGTTGGCCGATTTCCAAAAATTGGGGAAAGTCGAAGAAGTCAGGCAACGATTATAAATGTTCGTCAAAGGCTCAGCAAGTTCAACGGCAAACGAACGAAAGAAGAATCCTGGGATTCCATCTGGACCAATGGAGTTCGCCTTACATTGTTTAATCATGAGAGCAACCTGCCACGGACATACTAAAGAAAAGTCTGGAGAAGTCGGTGGACGATCCTCAGAAAACAAATGCAAATTCGGACTTGAGAGTGCAGACACAAATTGATCATTGAGAGCTAGAGCAGTATTTTCTGTGATAGGTGCATTACAACTGTGATTTTTGACTTGAGAATTGATGATTCTCCAGCTTTCAGAATTGGAAGAAGTACTCAAGGAATGAAAATGCTTTTTCTTAGCTTTGTTAAGAGATGCAATAAACTTTTCTCTGAGGTTTAAGTATCTCCCATAGTTACCTTGGTTGAGAGCCTTGTCTCGATAATCCGACAGCGCTTTCAAAGAAGGGGTTAACCAAGGTGGATCCGACGTTCTCATGCGAACAGTTTTCTCAACAGTAAAACAAATGTAAACAAAATAAAGAAACCTTTGAAGCAGTTCGACAATCAGGTTTACATCACTCAAGTAGAGACAAAAATCAAACCAATTGATTGACGCAAGATACTGTTGACACGAAGCAAAAGCAGATGGAGAATAGTATCGCAACTTTACTTTGACAATAGACACACTCTTCTGCTTAGTAGGTTTGATAAAAACACCTTTGTGGTCAGAACGACCAAGAGGAGAAATACATTTAGGAAAATCGAACGTATGAGGTTGGTTAGTAGCTACTATGTCGAGTATGTTATTGCCTCTGGTACTCGTATTAACAAGCTGTTGAAAGGTATTCACTACCAGAAAATCTGCTAGTTCATGTCTCAGATCGTTAACGTCACCAGTTATGATAAAATGAAGGGTTTGAGAATCATCAATTAAGGACTGGACACATTCGAGAATTACAGAGTGAGCAGAGACTTTTACGAATTTTAGGATATACGATACTTTTAGGAAATAACGATTATTTCCTGATTTAGTTTGCGTCAGGACTGCATTGAAAACTGCTAGTCACGCTCCTACTATAAATGCTAGGTAATAGAAGCATTTTTACTATTCATGCTATTCGCAGACGAATTTGGACTTTGATTGACCACGACCACGTAGGCAGATGTCAGTCACCAAATTCTATTTTGAATATGCGCAGCATAGAATAAGTCAAAGAAAAGCCGATCCACTCATCCTATTACAGGAAGAATGTTATATTACAAGCTTGACAGAACTACACAAATAAGCTGCAGTATCGCAATTTTAATGAATCTCAATTTGAATTCCATATTTAAGACAAGCACATGCCACACCTTCAATTGAAAATGAAGATTCTGGTTCTGTTTCACAGTCTATTATAAATCAATTATTTGGGCTATAATAATTTGAAAGTTGTCAACTCTCACGGGCTTAATGTCAGCAAACTTGATTGCAGACCACTCACCAACCATGCAATTAGTTTATGTTTAAAAGATTTGGAAAAGACAAGTAGAGGTTGGTAACCTTTTTTGATTTATTTTGTCGATATATTTCGGCTATTCAAGTGCCATAGCCATTTTCAAGAAAACTGACATGTATACAAAAGAAATTAACAATAAACATGAATGCAATGAAGTTTTAAATTTGTTTTGGCAAGTATATAGCATAGTATCCCATAGAAGTCAAGCTATCCCCAGATTGATGAAGGAAAAGATATGCAGCCACCCTATATTTTGTTAGACCCCACCCGGCCTCCGATAACTACATTTACGAGTATAAACTGGGGATGACAAGGTCTTCAAGAATAAGGAAGGATTTATATAAATGAAAAGTCCTTCAGCCCTTCGCACTCGATGCGACTGTTAATTGTTGGTTTGTGCTTGCGAATAAGTATCGCCTCCTTCAGTCACAAGTTAGGTTCGTCCTCCGCTGTATTTAAGATTTTGATCTCAATAGGCTGACATTGACATATATTTTCATGCCTGTAGACGGATGATTCATATGTTCCTTGAATCGTATGTATAGAGGGCGAACCGTACTACCGATATAGCATTGCTGACATTTTATACATCGTACTTGATAAACAACATTCTTTCTCAAGCACAGTTTCGAATCATTTATGTAGCAATTTGTTAGTTTACAATTTTCGTTAATTCGTCGCTTTCTCAGAGCGTTTCCCAATGTTTTTGTTCTTCTAGCTATTCTTATATTTATTCCTTCCTTTTCGAAATATGGCAGATCTTTTATTAATACCATCGTTGACATATTCCATTTTCAAATATTGATAATCCACTTCGGAAACTCGTTGACTTTTCTTCGTCTTCAGCTTTTTTGTGCGTTGAATAAATGATTCCGGATAGCCATCGAAAGCTAGTGTTTTGCTAAATGCTTCAATGTGTTTGTTGAAATCGAAGTCACTTGTACAGCGCTCCCTTATCCTTTTCCTTTCGTTGTTAATAAAATCAATCTTCGATGCTTGAGGGATACTGGACATGTAATGAACGAATGATTCTTTCTTAGCATCTTTTCAGTAAAATTCGAATTTCGGTCCGGTTTCACTACTGATAGTCACTTTGAAGTCCAACAGACTCAGATAATATTCATCTTTTGAGAATACGATGTCAAATTTGATAGCATCATGTTGACTGTTCATTGTGTTCAGGACATTTATGGCTTCATCTCTGTTCCTTAAGAGAAAGAAACAATCGTCTACATAGCGTTTGAAAAGCGGCAACGATGGGATTTCGAGGAGTGCACTTCTCTCCAATGTATCCATAAAAAGGATTGCTACAATGCCACTCAAGGACGAACCCATTGGTAACCCACTTTGCTGTTGGTAAAACTTGGTATCGTACTGTAAGTAGGTATTCGTCATAACAACTGTCATGAGCTCTTGTCGATTTTGTAGTTTCAAACACACGTTTTTTTTGATAAGCAAGATCACGAACACCTTGTATTTAGAAATCCATGGTTATTGCCTAATCAGTTCAGTTCCGTGCGTTATGAACACACCAAACCGAAACCATCAGATATCACACTCTGAATTGCAGGTAAACATGTGTCAGCATCCTCTAAAAAAGCTCTGGCTTCCAGCCGTCGTCTACATTTTCGTTCTTAAATTGTTCAAGTCTGAGGGCATTTTTCCATTATGTGGCCAGGCGAGCTGGTACTCTACCATTATTATGATTATCAGTGACCTGAAATGGACACAGTAGAAGGGGGAGTGAAATGCCAACTGAGCTTTTCACGTTTGGGTATGATTTCCCCCAGGTTTCTCTGGCATAGGTAGTCACAAAGCTGTAGACCATTCAAGTGAATTCCAAATTTATTATGAAAGTAGGTCTATTCTATGATATCATTTTATCTCACATGAACTACATTGAATTTATTTCGTTTCCAGGTGATGTCACTTGTACATTCTGTGCTTGATTGCAATTACAAATTGAGGGAGACAATTGGATCTGGTGGATTCGCGAAGGTTAAACTTGCATATCACACTATTACCAACGAAAAAGTTGCAATTAAGATAATCGACAAGCGTTCCAACGAAGTAAAGGTAATAGTCCGATATTCATATTCAGTAAAAGCCAAACCCATAGAAGCTATGAGTTATATGCAATAACTATGCTATTTCTCATTCTAAAACTATACTATCTCTCATTTACTTCAGGATGTCGAGCGACTTTCAGACATTTTTCCTTTCTGCAGACACTCTAGCAGTGTTAAAATGCACGGATAGCTGGCACGGGGGTCTGTGAAAAATTTTCCAGGTGTCGTTCCGCGCGGACACGCTACGGACGTTCACGGAAGATAGTGAAATTTTCACTTTTAGAATCCGTCGCGGAGACGCTGCGGAATCAGTACACGGAACATCAGTTGTAAAATTTTCGTTTTGCACCCCCTGTACATGGATCGACTTCGGACCACTGCCATTCGATTCAGCGTGCTCGATTACCTCTAGGGCAACATCAATTACAAACTTTCTTCCAAAAAGATGGGTAATTTTTTTGTTCGGTGTTAGTTCCGTAGCGTGTCTGCGACGGATTCTAACATACTCAAATTTCAGTCTTCCGTGATAGGTCCGTGGCGTGTCCGTGCGGAACCCCACTTAGAAAAGTTTTCGACTGACTCCACCCCCTCCTGAAAAATGTTTTTGAGTTCGAAAATCATGGTTTTGGGAAATTGACTTCTAATTGGAAAAGAGCTTAGTCATATTTCTCTCTTCCGTGTTAGTTCCGTTTCTGTTCCGCGAAGGATTCTAATCTAGAAAATATTTGCGACTGACCCCCTCCCGCCTCCTGAGCAAAGTTGTCCAAAGACTGTACCAGACTGGCTTAAAGTGGGGTAAACCTGGCATATTTCGAATCATCTCACCGAGACGCATTCAACGGTGCCACTCCCGAGGCTGAATTCGGAACTTAGGTTCTCTCGCTCCTCATTCACCGATGCGTCTCCTCGTACTGTGGCTGAGAATTGTATAAACGGACTCGTTTTCAAGCACAACAATTGTGTTTTCCGTTCTCCGATGCGTCTCTCTCCTCTTCTCCGGTATGGATGTGTCTTTGTGCCTTTGACCAGTTTGAAGGTCACGATGCGTCAGAAGACCAGCAGCGAACACATTTGTCACCAGAGACAGGAACTATCAGTGATTCTGTGCCGTTGCGAGCTAGTAGTCTCTTCTGCGAATGCATGCGCATTTTCTGCATGTATCAGTGAGCACCGGGCAGCTTGCTGACCAATTTGGACACTACATCCGGATGCCATGCGTGAAATTATGGCTTGGGCGTACGAGAATCCCACTTCCAACGTCTTTCATCACATTTACTTTTCCTCACACCACCACGGCAGTCTGATGACCCAATGAAGGGGCGGTAAATGAGCCTGTGCAGCAATCAACATTCAACAGGATATAGTAGGGCAAATTTGGTGCAACGGCTGACGGTTCTGCTGGAGCGAGGCGACCACTTACGTCGTATTTCTTGTGTTCTTCTCCTCCAAGTCCCAACGCTATTCCAGACTACTCTGGTTTTTCTGCAGCTATTACCACGCCGGACGATGCCATTGCTACTGTTGATGGAAGACCAGGGTGAGTGTTGATGATAGCAGTAGTAGTAGCAGTTGTGAGCAAGGAGCGATAGTACGTGATCATGATTCGGTGTTATCATGCGTGAGCCCGGGTGGTAGTTGGATGGAGAAGCCACCGACTCTAGGCAAAGTCAATCTTACTTCCTCTGAAACCTCTAATACAGTCGATGCTGGTCCAAGTAACTCGGTTTCCCCCACCGAGCTCCATAGTAAGTGGTGGGTTACCGGTGATGGCGGAGGAGGATGAGGTGGAGGGGGTTACACCAGCTGAAATGCAACGCCTCGAGTCTGCGGATGAGGAAGAGGAGGATTGGTCTGATCTCGAGGTGATTGAAGAAATCAGTTATGATTTCTATTGCATGGTCTGCGAAACAGTGTTTGCCGGTAGAACCCGGCTTATTGAGAATGACCTCATTCATACAGACCTACATGAAATTGTGGTAGATGAGGATAGCGTCTCATTCCGTTTGGATGGGTGATGCGCCATTCAGGGCAAAGTAAGGGAATATGGCGTTCATAATGGGTTAGCTTCGCCACCAATTGAGCCGCCACAGTGTCTCCATTCACACCGTCAGTTGCTAAAAACGTTTTTTCGTTATTGGAAAATCGGCATTTAGTGAGGGCTGGATTGGTGCTTGTGTGTACGTACAGACGAATGAATCTGGTAGAGGAGGAGGAGGAGGAGCAGGCGCCTGACGAAGATAGGTACACGTACCTTGCGTTCGCCTTTTGGTCCAAAACACCGTCTTGTTCATCAACATTTCCACTATGGCATGAGGAGCACACTCATTCAATTTTAGTCAAGTTAGAAGCGTTTAGGGCACGGGGCAGCGCTCTCGAATTTGATAGGGTTGTTTCTCTGCTCATTCGTACACTGCGAGCATAATTTGAAGTAGGGGCAGGTAGAGCGCTTGTGAAATTACCACCCGAGTGAGTAAGCTTGCGCTGTCTCATCAATGTTTGCTCAAACGGCTTCTGCTTCTAGTGCGCAGTACTTGCTGCTTTGCTCTACGAAGAAGTCTCGCATCATCGCGAACGACCGGGGACGTATGCTAGTTGGGCGAGCGAGTTAGATTTCTCCGCATTGGTTCGATTGTAGAAGTGCGTGACATACCATTGTTCGAACGGCGTTGCTCGTTCATGACTCCGGTGACTCAGCTGGTTGACTGGACAAAATCAAAATCTGTGCATTACACCAAGTTGCTACCTTCAAATGTTTTCAGAATGATTCAATCGCTGTGGAATATGATATTATGGTTCACAAGCTACTTTTACATTGCATTTGATGTTCTAATAAGATTTCATACATTATAAAATTTTAAAATTATAAATTACATCACAAATCACTCTAAAAATGTACTTCAAAAATTGGTACTGCTATTTGACATGTGATTGTCATACAATATGGAATCTCAGTGTAGCATGCTTGAGAATCACCGAAATTATGTTTTCAGTGCATTGCACTTCATGAAATAATGATTATGAATATAGTAAAATGCCTGTCCATACTCAACCCACTCTAAATGGGCAAAATGGAGTGACTGAACAGCGGATGTGCCGACATAACTGCACTTTACTAAGGCAGCTTAAGCCATAAAGCATATATTTTCTATTCAATAATGAAATCAGACAGTGTCTTTTGCCGCAAACATGGTTTCAGCGGCTCTTGAATCGTCATAGATATTCATTCTTGAACATTATTGCTTCTGTGATATTTGTATTTTGTCAAATATGCCGACTTTGAATTTTTATCATGTAATTTTTCTTTAAGATGTAATTCAGGATGTTCTCTGTTAACTACCTGACATGTGACAGTATACAAATATATAATAGCATCATCGCTTTTCATATTGGGTGCAATCAGAAAACGGAATTTTGATGTTGTTAGTCCTTCTATATTCAGACAATGGCGTTTGACTGTGTGCCTTCCGTTAACTTGGTGATGAACGAGGGACTAGTTGATTCGAATCCCCATGACAACTTCACCAGTCAGAAGAAAAGAACAAGGTATGCAAATTTTTTGCAAACATTCGCATCCACGTAGAGCTTTGAATTTATGCGTGAATTTACCGTAGCAATTTCCATCATTGTTACTTCCTGGACCTAGTCAAATGCATAGAAATTGATAACAATAAAACCTCTAGAATGGAAATGAAGCTTCATGCAATACACAATAGTGGCACAAAAATCGCACGCATTTTCACTTAGATACACTTGTCAATGGCTGTTTCATTGGGTTAGGATCAGTCACATGTGCAATTCTAAGCTTTTCATTGGTGATCCATGCCCCAACTTAGTTCCCCCGGATGTGCCGCGACCTTGAGTCAATTTCCATTCTTGTCAACTTAAGATAAACAATCTATTTCTGTGGTCAAATGTATGTTTCTTTTACTTTGCCACGCTCACCATCAAACCCTAATATATATTTATGCGGAACTGAAAAGGATATGCCAAGGTAATGGTACTGAGGTCCAATTACGACGACATCAACATCTTCCTGCAAGGTAAGTCACCAGATCTTCTAGCCCTGTCGGAAACCAGGTTAGATCCCAGTGTGTCATCAAGCGACGTTACTCCTGATGGATACATATTTCACCGGATGGATAAAGCACCTTGTCATGGTCTGGGAGTCTATGCCAAGACAAGCCTTCCCTTGAGAAGGCTTCGCAGCTCAGAGGATCCAAGGCATGAGTATCTTGCCTTCATTGCGCCGCTGCAGAAGACCACACTTCTTCTATTTTTCCTATACCGCTCTCCATCAACTAATGCGGATATTTTCAATGTTCTTTCTGACAAGATCGATTCTCTTCTACAAGAGTATCCCAGCGCTGAAGTTGCCGTTTTTGGTGACTTCAACGTGCACAATGTTGACTGGCTTGTGCACTCACGCACCACCGATCTCTCCGGTCAGGCAGCCCAGGATTTCGCTGTCTCTCACAACCTTAGTCAAATTGTCACTGGTCCTACCAGAGTGCCTGACCGAGCTGGGGATACTGGATATCTCCTTGACCTGTTTCTCACCTCAAATCCAACTTGTTTTTCACACAAGGTTACTTCTCCCCTCGGCACGTCTGATCACTGTGTTATCACAGTTTCTGGCAAACAAATTTGCTCCACACCGTCTGCACCCTTCCATAGAACAGTTTATTAATTCTCCAAAGCAGACTGGTGTGGCTTCCGCACTTTTCTTAGTCAAGTTCAAGCTGAGAATTTGATTCTGAGCGAGAACGTCCACAAGTCGGCGCGAGAGCTGACAGAGTGGCTTCAGATAGGGATGTTGGCCTACATTCCTCACCGTACTTTCCAAATGAAGCCCCACTCACAACCTTGGTTTACACCAGAATGTGCAGCTGCAAGTTGCCAGCGTGACCACTTTCCATAAGTATAAGCGTGACAGTAGCGCTGGCAATCTTGAATTGTACAAAATCGCACGTAGACATTGCAAGGAAACCATACATCAGGCCAAAAGCCGTTACGCTTTGTATGCACGGAAATCCATTGCTACCCAAAAGCTTGGCTCTAAGGACTTCCGGAGGATTTACAACAGTGTCACCAATAGGAACAAATCCTCCATCCCAGCACTCCGTCATGCCGAAGTCAGTACTTCTATGGCGACAACCTCAGCAGACAAAGCCGAGCTTCTTTGCAAAGAGTTTGCGAAGAATTCGTCATTAGACGATGGAGGTAGAATTCCACCTCCAATTCCCACGCGCACTGATGAGACAGTTAGTCCTCCTTCAGTCACAGTCCGAAACGTCAAAAAGATCATCGCCGGTCTCGATAGCTCTAAGTCTAGTGGACCAGATGGCATCCCGGTTTCGGTCTTCAAGCATCTCTCACCTGAGCTTTTCCACTTTTATAAAAACTGTTCAGTAGATGTGTATCCACCGGTGAGTTTCCCTCTTTTTGGAAAGTAGCTTCCGTGGTTCCAGTTCCAAAGAAAGGTTCTGACTCATCTCTTCCATCTAGTTACCGTCCTATCAGCCTGCTTCCAATTGCTGGCAAGATTTTTGAAGCAGTGATTAACCAACACATTGTTAACTTCCTTGAAACTCAGAACCTTCTATCAGAAGAACAGTATGGCTTCAGGCACTCTCGATCAACTGCAGATCTTCTTTCATATGTCACTGAACATGTGAGTCGTGTCCTTGACAGACAAAGTGAGACGAGATCAGTTGCCTCGGATATTTCCAAGGCATTCGATAAAGTCTGGCATCAGGGACTCCTTATGAAGCTCAAGTCCTATGGAGTTGCTAATCAACTCCACAAACTTCTTGCTTCTTTTCTTAGTGACCGGCAGATATCTGTCGTCTTAGATGGCCAAAAGTCTTCCACCAAGTTTGTCAATGCAGGAGTTCCTCAAGGGTCAATTTTGGGACCCACTCTTTTTCTGCTGTACATCAACGACCTCCCAGACTGCCTAGTGAGTAAATTGGCGATGAATGCAGATGACACAACACTCTTCAATTCCAATGAGCGACTCGCTAAAAACAATCAGCAACGTCAGCAGTTATGCGACGTTCTTAATGAAGACTTACGCAGGCTCTCAGAATGGGGCGCCAATTGGCTAGTTTCCTTCAATCCTTCAAAAACTCAGAGTATTCTGCACTCACGACTTAAAGGAGATGATGATCATAGCATTAAGATGTCAGATAATAGGATCAGAAACAAGATTCCATCTCCTTCCTTGGATTGGCGGTTATGAAAGACTTGTCATGAAACCGTACATCCAATTCATTAGCAAGCAGGCAGCTCAACGCATTGGTAGTCTCTATCGTGCCAGCAGCTATCTTCCACCACAGACTGTCTGCTATCTTTACAAGTCCACTATTCGTCCTCTGATGGAGTATTGTTGTCATCTGTGGGCAGGCGCCCCACAAACGCATCTTAACCTCCTTGAACGGGTTGAGAAACGTGTCAAGAATCTCATGGGTGAAAATCTTGCTAGCAAGTTGCAGCCGCTCTCCGTCAGACGGGATGTTGCTTCACTCAGTCTCTTCTACAGGTTTTTTTTCGGTAGAAGCAGCTCTGCAGTAAATGAGTGCGTACCCAAACCTAAGATCTTCTCCAGAAGCACACGCAGAGCTAATGCACTCACATGCTATCATGTGAGCTTAGAACGCGCACGTACTGTGAGTCGCTCGAAAAGCTTTTTTGTTCGCACGGCAAAGCTTTGGAATCAGCTTCCCCAGACCACTTTCCCTGACCAATACAATCTTGATACTTTCAAGAGGCGTGCGAATAGGTTTCTGATGGGGACAGTTTAATCAGATTAGAAGATCTGTTTTTTTTATTTTATTTATTTAAAATAATACAATTTTTACTTTTAATTGAGTAACCCCTAGCTTCGTTCATGGCTCATAGCTGTGCTAGGGGTGAAAATTCAGTAAAAAAAAATGGAGCACTGTCAATGTTAAGAAAGTAATGCGATCACTGGCAACTACTGTTGTCAATACATCCGCGTGAAAGTGTCAAATGAATTAATTCCTTGTATTTTATTTATGCAAGCTTTATTAAAATCGACATGCATCCGCTTAGATCCAATTATGAGTCGGGCTACATTCACACAGGACAATTCTTGTGGCTTACATTTAGGCCAATAGACTATGCACAAGGTGCGACAATTCAGCTCCCGGAATGGTTAAAATTCTTCGAAGTAAATCATTGAAATTCGCTCAGCAATGAGACGACGTTTAGCACGAGTTAAGAGAAAGCATGATGCTGTGTGTGACTGAACATTCCGAACTCACTGTTGTAGTACACTATAAAATAAGTGCTTAATGTCGATATTTGCATAGGAATCTGTTCTATTTTATCGAGTGTCCAAACTCACCCCATCCCGGGGTGAGTTGAACTTCAAAACTGTCCAAAGTCACCCCGCCTTATCGTACTTATTATATGTGCGACAGATGTTGCCGTTCGTTTAGTATGAAGGAGAATTTTGACATATACTTGAGAGGTGCTTCAGAGGAAAAACACATGGATCTGATACCAGAATCGTGGGACTACAAATATGAAGTATCCGGGATTGAGCTAAGGCCGTTGCGTATAATCTATGCAGACATGGAGTACTTTATTGACAGTACCCTCAAATTGCATCATCCGGCCGCTGTGGCGTGCCGGCAGGTTTGGCATTCATTCTACAACAGTAGTAATGGGACTCAGTTGCCAGAACTGCGGCAAGGCGACAATTGTGTGATTAACTTCTTGCAGAGGTTAGAGCAGTTGGTTGGTGCAGGCACAGTATGGTAACCTCGCTGAGATGACCCATCATAAGATCCGGATGCGCCCACAAGATGAGAGTTCATTCTCGGCCAGTCCGCACTGCGGTAAATGCAAATGCCCATTCACAGGGCGAAGTGCTCGAGCCGAGTACGTGATCATTGTCATCGAACAGGTGCATAGCGGCAAGTGCTGTGTCCAGGCTGTAATTTCAGGTTGCGTCAGAACACTCTTCCGGTAGTGTTTCACAATTTTAAGAATTATGATGCTCAAATGATTTTGAAGCGTGGAATGAATAAAATAGCCCACTGGGAATTGGACTGCACAGCAGAGACCAAGGAGAAAGTCCCTATGGACTGCAGGAGAGACGGAAAACATATATTTCAATATTTCGTTTATAAACAGAAACAAGTTCATCCTTACTAGCCAAGCTAGTGTGCAATTCAGAGAGTCTATCTTGTAGCCAAGCTATGTTACGGATTTTTTACTCAAGCGGGTGAAGATATCCTGCGGTGGAAAGGTGTCTTTCCGTATTCCTCTTTTGACTCTATGGAGCGCCTCCAGGAAATAGAGGCGTTCGAGTGTGATTTGACTGGGGGGTGACTGAGCACGCACAGACAGCATGGACCAAGTTCCGGTGTAGAGCGTTTGGAGATTACATGGTTACTACACCGTCTTCGTAACAGAATACATGTTGTCGCTGTCTGTCAGCTTGGTGAAAACAGCTTGCGAAGAAATGAAAACACGTCGAGACGGCGATCCTTATACATCCTTCAGAATGGAAGAAGCGCAAACAGAAACGGTATTAGCCGAGACGCATCGGTGAATGAGGAGCGAGAAAACCTAAGTTCCGAATTCAGCCCCGGGAGTGGCACCGTTGAATGCGTCTCAGTGAGAGGATTCTGACTGTGTGTACCCTTTGCCCCACTTTGTGCTAGTCTGGTCCAGTCTTTGGACAACTTTATTCAGAAGGGGGATCATTTTCGAACTCAGAAACATTTTTCAGTAGGGGAAGGGGGGGGGTCGGTCAGTCGAAAAAATTTCTATGTTAGAATCCCTCGCGGACCAGAAACGGAACTAAAAAGGAAGTCTGAAATTTGCCTTTTAGAATCCGTCGCGCACACGATGCGGAACTAACACGGAAGAGAGAAATTTGACTAGGCTCTTTTCCAATCCATGTAGAAGTCGATTTTCCAAAACCATGATTTTCGAACTCAAATCATTTTTCAGGATGGGGTGGGGTGGATTACACAACTTATGTTCCGTGGACGTTCCGTAGCGTGTCCCCGACGAACGTCACTTAGAAAAGTTTTCACATACCGCCTCTCCCCCCCCGTGTCCACTATCCGGACTTTTTCACTATTCACTCTGTTTTCCTATTCTTACACAACATGCAGCCAGAAAGTGGTGAAAAGTTAAAAAACGCAGCCGCAGCATGTCTTCGTGCTTGTGCTTCTTTTAGATGCTGCCTCGTCAGAAAGGTTTATTGCCAGCCGTTTGTTAACGTGCTTCGGCTAGCTTGCAGGCTCAAGAATATTATTTTTCTGGTCTTTGAAGTTATTTATGCTTGATTAATTGTTCACCCTTATCCTCCACGTGATCCTCCATATTTGTGGCCGTCCCAATTAGGTTCGGTCATTCCAGTTAGACCCTGGCTTCCGAGTTCCGAGATATGAACAGTCATCAGAGTTATAATGTTGATGAATCAGGTTTTTGAGTGTGGCACATATTGGCTCAATGGTGTTCGAACCTCCCCTCAACGTTCTCTTTTACTCTCTCCTATTGGTTACAGGTTAAGGTCCCAACTCAATCACTGCATACGGGCGTCCCGAATCAACTGTCAATACTTTGAGAGGCAGGCGCAGTCAATTGCTCGAAAAAAGATGATACAATTCCACTGCCACTGATTCTTATTCTCTCTCCCTCTATCCACACCGGATCCCCATGCACACAGCACGAACCTATCACTTGCGATCGACAGCACTCCAGTCAGAACTCTCGACAACAATTGAATCTTGGACCACAACACACATTTATAACACACTTCGGCAACATTACGAAAAACCAGGACACACCCTCATCATCCTGTCATACATACGTCATTTCTACCAACTAGGAACGACAGCAAGAGGCCATCGTGGCCACCTGCAAGGCCATCACACGTCTCCTCTTGGAATACACATTCGCCGTCTGGTTATCAATCATTTCTCAAACAGAAATTGACAAGCTACAAGCAATACAGAACAAAGCGCTCAGGATCGCCACAAGGATGCAGATGCAAAGCACCAACATACAACGTCTTCATGACAAAACACGCGTCTTTCCCATTGCTCCCCAACACCCCACACTTCACGCAAAACAGTTTTTAAATAAAGCTAAAAATGTGCAACTCGTAGTTGTAAACTGCGCTACATTGCTTTCTACATTTCTTTTGTCAAATGATGTCAACATGTAGTACTTGAAGGCAGTTAAGTGACCATTTGAGAAAAGAGAGGCACTAGGAAAACGATGTGGCGCAGTTTATATCAACGAATGCACAATGCGATTGTAGCTGTGTAAACAATAAAAGATTAAAATTTTGGGAATTTTGGGGGATTTAGTTGTTTATAATTTTTTATTTAACATTGAATTTCGACTATAAAATCCATAGTCATCTTCAAGTGAACATAAATGGGCAAGTAGAAAAATACTTTAAGTTAAATAGACTTTCGGAATTTTTAATTTTTTTAACATCGTCTTAAATCATTTTTTTATCGTTACCCACGACTTGATTTACTGCCAGTAGAGAAACATAACTCGCAATGAAGAACACAGCGGATTTACTATCAAATTTCTCCCATGCATAGTGCGCGTAAATTTTAGGGTGGGCGTAAAGTTGACGAAAATCGCTGCCCGGGACTCTGCCTACACCGCACAATGTGCAGTATAATGCCTTCTCTCAGATTTATAACTTCATTTTCTTGTGACTTCGTGTGCGTTGCGCGATATGAGCGTAATATAGGTACAGCGGTACATAAATATATCCAAATAAATATCGTGTTTATTTATGTACCCACGCAAATTGCATATGTAGGCCTACATTTATTTCGCAGAGTAACCCACTTGGGAATATCAAGAGAATCGTGAGAGGCCCATTAAGATTGTGAGGTGGCCCTTTTCACGAATAGGAAAATAAATCTAGTAAGAAAAAACAAAAGAATGACTTGCTAATGCATCTCAAATCAATTGACTGACTCCTACAGGAAGAGTCAAAATGCTCCAAAATGCTCTAAGGAATTCCTAGAGATGGAGACTCTCTAAAGCTGAAGAAGAAATTTGTGCATGACTGCCTACGGGAAGAACTTCAATGACGATCTTAATGGTTCATTTTCTCAAACATCGACGTCACAAAAAGTTGTCAAAGCTAATGTCAATCAAATTGCCGAAATCAATCAGCAATTGAATACACCTGAAAGTTTCCTTTTGCGGAGTCGTTTTTCCGACGCAAAATGACGTGTGAATAGCCAATTACCTATAATGAGGCTGTTCACACTCAAGGTTGCGTCTGAATAACGATTCCATTGCAAATTGGCTATTCGAACGCATCGGTGCGTGGGAATAGCTGGGCTACTTAGGAGCAGTTATTCCGATGCGAAAATTGGTACAAATAGTCATTACTAAAGTGCACACGGAAATCTAAACATTAGTCCAGTGGATGGAGCGAGTTAACAAACTATTCATCAATCTGACCATGGCGATAATGAGCAGGTCATTATTAGCAGTGAGGTTTATTCAGAGGATGACATATGGAGTAAGGAATAGACGACGATGTAACCAATGTCGACGTTTAATTTTGCATAGCTATTCACATTTATTGTGTGACAACCCTGCTATATAGTGAAACCACGCTTTCGCAAATATACATGTATGTCAAAACATTTGTCAAAATAACGGCTTACATGTAAGCATATGTTGCGAATCTGTCTTCGGATTGAAAAATGCAGCATAGAAGCGTTAATTTGACCCTAGCGGAATTGACAGTGCAGTTGATCAACCACTGGAATTGAGATTTATGCAGTCATATGCGATTTGGTATTGGTTTCAAGCTATATCCGGTACTTTTAGCTGATCTTGCCTGGGTGACGACTTATAGATCTGCGTTTGGAGTCTATTTGGAGTTTCTATCTGAAGCCCCCACTACCGAAAATGTCTGTCATTGTCTGGAAAAGTGAATCATGACTAGGGGGGTTAAAAGTCAATAAAGTCAATAAAGTCTAGCACTAATACTTAAGGTCTATTAAGTCCATTTTTCTAATCCATAAAGCCAGAATACTTTCTACTTGCTATTTATCAGCAAGCAATCTTTATCCAATCCTTTCTCAAGCTAACAGAGATAGGCATGACACATTAAAAATAGGATGACTAAGCATTCCTCGAACTCTCTATCATACATAGCTGTATCACTGAAAGTTTGTGTCTGCCTGTGACGTTTCCGTGAAGCTACTGCGGCTAATGAAACCGCGTCAATTTGACAATCTCAATCTATCGATTCGAGCATTATATCTACAACCGCATTTCTGTCTTTGTGCCTGCGCAAACTAACGACGAAATCCTCTCATCGGTTCCAATGCCTAAAGTCTCAAAAAGCAATGCCAGCAAAATTCGTGACTACGCGAGAAAATTTTCGAAGGAATTCTCCGCTACACCCACAGAGAAACTATGGTGTCAAGTGTGCGAAGTGGAAGTTAAATATGACAAGACATTTTACGTCGAGAGTCATCGTAACACTCAAAAGCATAAAGACGGTTTGAGTCGATTAAATGATGGACAGACGATTTCGAAGCAGACCTTCATCGGAGCTCCTACATCATTTCATGAACTCTTTGTTTCCAGTTTCTTGGCAGCCGACATCCCTTTGAAGAAATTGTCTCATCCTGCCATCCGACAGCTATCGAGGTTGGAAAGACTCCGCCCTCGGAATCTGCAGCAAGAAATTGCGTTTCAGGATTTGCTGTCAGAGAAATTGATCGTCAGAAGAAAGTCATCGAGGGAAAGAGAGTATTTTTGATGGTTGATGAATCGGAGGTTTCTGATATGAAATTCATGAATACTATCATTGGTGATCGAGAAAATCCGAGCGTTACTTTCCTGGCGGAATGCAAAGTCATCGAAGGCAATGCCAATAGCCAAGCCGTTGCTCAAACTGTCGACGATGTTCTCCGCCTTTTGAGTGTGGAAAGGAGCAACTTTTCGCTGTTGATCACAGATGCAGCTCCATACATGACGGCGGCTGGAAAATCTCTCAAAACGTTTTACCCAGGATTGCAACACGTGACTTGCGTAGCTCACCTCCACAATTCTGCCATGCGGATCCGAGCGCATTTCTCTGCAATTGACGCACTCATTGCTCGTATCAAGGCAGCTACGCTTAAAAACAAAGAACGCAGGCGAATGTTTCATTCAGCTGGAATACCCTCCCCTCCGGATCCCATCTTGACAAGATGGGGAACGTGGCTTAAAGGTGCTTTTTATTATGCCCAGCATCTTCCCATCATCACCAACATCGTCAATTCTTGGGAGTCAAACGGTGTATTAGCAACTCGAGCTCAAGAGGCCATTCGCTGTGATGGCTTAGCCACAGACCTGATTAGTGCACTGCAATATCGACCAATTGTCGAACTATTAGAACGTGTTGAGAGCAGTACATATACAATACAACAAGCCTACAGTGGTCTTCAAAGCTCGCACTTTGACGACGATCCCTGTGGATTAAAATCGTACATAAACCAAAGATAATGTAAAAACACATATCGTATCGATAATTGAAGCTCGAGATCATTCCATCTCACCCCACGTCTATTGTCTTCTCAAACAGGCGCAGCCGACATCGGCAGCCGTTGAGCGCACTTTTTTGTTATTGAAAAAATTGCGGCGTAAGGATCGCAATTTCTTACCCGAAAATGTTAATAAATATTTACTTCCAATGCGTAATCACCGCAATATTTAGAAACGACATGAGTCTTTGAATAAACTTCAACTGTTGGAACTTCATCTTGTTTTCAGTGACAATATATAACAAAATTGACATATTCATGACGTATATTATGAAATATACATAAATACGTTCGTATTTAATATGTATATTCCGTTAAATTAGATTTAAAAAAAGTTAGGTCTATTAGGTCCATTTTTAGTTTCTATAAAGTCTAGAAATCCTGGCTATTAGGTCTAGAAAAAAATCCCCCTAATCATGACCAATGATTTGGCATTGATTAAAACCTGAGTCATTCCACGATGATTCACCCAATGGAATGTGCCACTTAGTCTTAGATTTTGCTGATTTTCGGATGTATGTTTACTAAGCCATAGAAAACACAAAATCTGAAATATTAACTTCCAATTTTGAATATAGCGGGATTTACAGCTATTTTCAGAAATTAATTTTTTTTCCAAATTTTTGAAATTCTCAAAATTTGAATTTTTACGCAGCTGTAACTTTTTTCTGTATCTTCGTTACTCAACCAAACTTAACATGCAGCATTAGTTCGGTATAAAGGAATTCCTGTATGAATTTCAACGGGTAACTGGCATGTAGAACAGAGCTACATGGCTCCAAAGATGGTAAAAAATAGGGTCCGTGAAAAACACAAAAAACTTAAACTAATCTCACAACTTTCTGTATTCTTGTTGCCCGAAATAGCCATGATAATGTGTTGCTGTGTCAGTGTGTTTCACATCTGTGATCTGAAGCGGTAGCCAGAATACAGAGAGCTACACCAGGCATTCAAAAATCGTGTTTTTTCAAAAATGCCGAAAATGGCTGTTTTCAAGCTGGACTAGCTTTCTTCTGTATACCAGTTTTGACTCCAAATTGATACTGAAACTCAGAAACATGCTCAATTACTTATAGAAGAAATTTGATCAGGCAGCCGATAGTTGAAGTGGTATTAATTGGCCAATTTTGATTTTGCGCATTTTTTCAATATGTGATATCAATATTGTAGGCCTATATATGAGTAGTATCAAGAAGTAGCATTTATAGTACGATAGTACTTGAAAACGTTAATTTGGTTAGCGGTAAGAAATTATTCCCTTTGATAGATATCATATATGGAACTTTGATATATTGCAATAGAGGCAAATATGACTTTCGAAGTTTGAGTTTTGTTGGACTAGATATATGCTTTATCAATCGACATTGTACTTTTGAATAGTAAAGTTTCTGCGAAATGCTCAGGATCGACTTATCTTACTGTTTTCTGAAGTAATCAATTGCTTTTAATTATTTCAATTACTCTAATGTTGAGATATCATTCACAACGATCCGGAGAAGAGCCCTAATGCATTTGTAGCTAGCACTATTTCAAAGTTGATGTTGAAAAATGTTGTGTAGAAAAGATATGCAAGACAATTCAATTGTGGTGGTAACAGGGATAGGAGATATCGATGATCATCGACTCTCCGAATCTAAGCCTGCGATGTTTCAATCTCTGTCCAAAATGTCCACAGATATTTTGTTATCATCGCATTGACTGAGCCTTCATGAATTGATGATTCGGAAAGATTGATGTACTCTGTTATACGTGTATGCATTTTGCTTGCTGTTTGACCGATATAGGATATGGAATTGTTGGCATTTGTTATAATGGCACACACATCGCATGCACATGTGATACATTTTGTAACCAAATTGCATTTATGATGCCAAGGCATCCTCATTTTACTAATATAACATCATCTCTACAATGCTGCTTTAGGAAAATGATGATATGCACTGTGGTCGTCTGAGACTTCATTTGATTCCAGGAGGCAACAGTCAGTTTCCGAACTCTGGTTGGCACAAGGTGCATTAAATGACTTAATTTGCGAAAGTTCGATACGAGATTTCTATTATTACATGGGTGAAGTCTTATTGCGTAGGCTATGTCTACGTAGTTGCAAAGATCTCATATCAATTGACATACGGTCCAACGTAGTTTTCAAAAAGATGATTGTTTTGACTCAATGCGCCTGCTTTACTACATGAATCTCGTGGGCTTTTAATGG
Organism: Prostheceraeus crozeri; assembly: GCA_907163375.1. Taxonomy (NCBI): domain Eukaryota; kingdom Metazoa; phylum Platyhelminthes; order Polycladida; family Euryleptidae; genus Prostheceraeus; species Prostheceraeus crozeri. The sequence goes on along the minus strand of CAJQUW010009496.1, from coordinate 727,971 downwards.
TTTGTATTCCTCTCTTATGGCTTCCTTGGCATGAAGAGATGATAAGGGCTATATGTATTATATAGTAGTTTATCTTTTTTAACTGTTTTTTTAATAAGCATGTTTTTGTTGCAGACACAAGCTTTGATCATTTGAAAAATGTCATATCTGCGAGCGAGCTTTAGTCACATGACGTCTGGGTGCTCAAAGTTGCGTCATATTTCTTGTTTTGAAGCACATTTCAGATTTTCTTGAATTAGCAATGTCATATTCGATACAAAATTTTCAAGATAGCTTTATGTTAAGTTGCAATGAAATGAATGCCTCGTGCTTATAAATCAAAATAAATTTCTATTACAATAGGCAACATGCTGTAAGAACTGATGATGCCAGTTGCTACGAGGCGTAATATGACTGTCACGCTGAGATCTAATAGCTTAGAAAATGCTGATTGGGTGTAGTGTTAAAAACATGTTTTTGAAATCAAAATAGTGATTTATGTTTTTCTTTGAAATTTCCAAGTAAGGGCATTCCATCAAAGATTTGCTTATGCAAGCTAATAAATGTTGGTTTCAATAACATATTCCCAGCTTTCAGAATTGTATTTTTGGTGTTCAAATTTATTTGATGGTCACTAATAGAATATAGCGTAAATCACGGTTGCTTGACTAAATGTTATCAAGATTTCATTATTTAAAGTTTTAAATTTAAGTTCAAACGTTTAAGCAAAGGTAAAGTTTTATTTAAAACAGTTTTTGGTCACAGCTTTTTTTAAAAACCACGTTTATAAACATGGTTTCAAACCCTTGCTTTGTATACTGAGTAAAAGAAAGTTCTTTCCAAGTGGTTTTAAAGATGTTTTTTAAACTTGCTTTTTGACTATAATTAACATCCCAGTAATTGATGAGTATGAATAATATAGACTGGTTGATAGGCACACTGATGTTTTATTCAACTCGAGAGCAGATTAGACAAGTAAACCAACAGTGGTCCATGGTTTGCTTGAGAGGCGAATGTGAACGGATGCTTAGCATGCTCTTGCGAAATTTAGTGACTGTCAGCTACTATAATTAGTACGATATAAAGAGAAGATTCATCCAACCTACGACTAACATGTTATCGACATTACGGGTCCTATATTTCACACACCAAAACATCTTTTGAGGTTGCCGACACACATAATATGTTCCTCAATTGAAAATAAGCGTTGGAAGATGCTGGAATGAGAATCTTAAGATCAGAATTTTTTTTTATTTCTAAGCATTCCAAAAAAGTATGGATTGTAAGCTCTAGTTGGATGTGAGGGACTCATAGTCCACACCAAGGACTGCTAAATATGTTTACAAGAAGTTTATTGTTATCTAGTTGTCCTTGGCCAGACAAACATTTTTTTTTTGTATAGCCTGGTACATCACTTTTTCTTGAAACATCTGTGAAAGAGCCCTCTCGGGTGATAAAATCCGCGGATTTTAGTTTTGCAATGGTATGCCTGCAACTGAGTAAGCCTGGAAGATCTGTTTGTTATTTCGATTTTCTTAATTTGAAATAGTCTTATTTATTATTTTCCTTCGATTAGGATCCTCATCTTCCCCCAATAGCCGGAGGCAAGTGAGATCGGGCGATAGCTATTGGGGGAAGATGAGGATCCTAATCGAAGGAAAATAATTAATCCATGGAATAGCACGCTTTCCTTCCCCGACGTTCAACAGTTACACACATGCTCAGTTCGATATTCGAAATGTGTTCTGCATTGAGTCTCCATAATCGCTTCGATTGCGTGTACATTGATTTCTCTAAGAGCTTTGACACAGTATCAATGCCTAAACTTTTACATCACTACTCCCCATACTTGGGGCTTGGACGGTGCTGACAAAGTCAGACTTATGGAGCGTTGTGGTACTTTTAGTTCGGATGCCCTTCCTGCCGACTTCCAATTTTAGGTCGGATGCCCTTCGACCTCTGGATCAAAAGATCGCTTGGCCAAGCACTTAACCACTGTGCCACGGAGACCACAGTATCAGTACCCAAGCTTCTCCATAAACTCTCAAGCTATGGTTTCAATGGTCATCTGCTCCAATGGATTAATAATTATTTATGTAATCGAACTCAGAGAGTGCTAATCAACACCATCACTTCGGACGAGGTAGCTGTTACAAGTGGCGTGCCCCAAGGGTCTGTTCTTGGACCTGTATTTTTCCTTCTTTATGTCAATGACGTGTTTGACTGCCTAGTTGGATCGAATTCAGTCCGCCTTTATGCTGATGACTTGAAATTTATGACAACCAGAAGTTATAGCTCCTCTTCACAAATATCTTCAGACCTAAAACATACTCTTCGCGAATTTAATAATTGGTGTAAAATGTGACAACTGAAGATTTCTATGCAAAAAAGCTTGCTGTGTACTGCTGGAAATCGATATGCTTCTTTCGTCAACTATCTGACAGCGTATCCCTGAAAAATTCAGTCACTGTGAAAGACGTAGGCTTTTTGATCTCATCAGATCTCAGATTCAGTGATCACTGTGCGCGCATCAGCTCAACCGCATATGCCAGAGAATACTGTATCCTAAAATCTTTCGTTTGCCACAATTTCCGTATCTTAATGAAAGTTTTTGTTGTCTTTGTTCGCGCTCTCTTGGAATATGGAAGTGTAATCTTTTCACCTTACCTCAAACGCGACATTTTCTGTATTGAGCGTGTTCAGAGATTCTTACCCGCATCGTTTGTAAACGCTCTGGTACTAAGCATGACAGCTACTCTCATAGATTACAGTTGTTGAAATTAAAATCACTAGAATATAGGCATATTTCGTTAGATTTGTATTTCTTGCATAAACTGTACGATAATCATTTCGACTTGTCGCTCAACTCCTTCTTTACCACCTACCTTTCATCTCAAATTACTCTAGGTCAATCACGCAACAGCTGTCAGATTGTGCCAGTCTTAAAAGTTAATTCGAATTATCTCAGTGGATTGTTTTTCTTTCGCGTCATCAAAATATGGAATTCATTGAACGATTCAATAGTGAAAGCTCCAACCTTCATGATGTTCAAGAATAGATTCAAATCAGTTGATCTAAGTGAATTTTGCTCATACTGTGACTGCTAGCATGTGATTTCGTATAAAATTATTTGACAAGTGTTCTTAAATTTTTATTTAGATGCATTCTTATATTCCATATTGAAGATGATTCTCATCATAATGAAGATCAAGAGAGTCTCAATCTCATTGATCCGGGTGAATTTGTATATATTGTGACCATGATCACTAAAGTGTAAATTTTGTATAGATGATTTTGTTACATTCATTTCTACATAAGATGTTAAGCATTTACGCTCTTTTGCTCCATTGTGAGGACTCCCATCTAGTGAACTCTTACCATGTCGTGATCATCACTCCTCAAATTTATAAATATAGGCCATATAGATCTCACGTATTTTGTATATGGTATATGATGTATATCATGATGACTCTGAAAATTTGTAAATATGTCTCATGTAATTGTGTATGTCTCATGTGTATTTGTCTCATGTAATTTGTTTATGATGGTATATGATGTACATGTGCATCATGATCACTCGGTAAATTTGTAAATATGCATCGCATGTATTTTTTTATTGATGTTTGACTTTGCGTATGCATATGTTGCACGTGTTATCAACGCTTGCTTGTAAGTGCCCTTGCGGCCATCGCTTTGCGTTTTCTGTATATTTCAGAATAAACATTTATGACTTACTGAGCGACCCTAGGATCATTTCATTCATGGATCGCGTCTGTGATAGGGTGAAAATTCTACAAAATCAAACGGTTTTTCAGAATGGAATACATTTTCTCTGAATATAACATGTTTTTTTACAAACTGCATGATCATTTAGAGTCGTTTCTTCGACAGTGTGCGATTTTCTCCATTTTTGTTTCCAGAATGAACTGCAAAGAATCTATAATGAAATAACAGTATTAAAGCAGCTTCGACATCAACACATTTGTCAGTTATATGAGGTGATTGAAACAGACACTCATGTATACTTGGTCATAGAGGTTAGTGAGAAATGTTTGTAATCGGATGCATACATATCAATTTTATGAATGAACTTTTTACGTGCTTCCAGTTTTGCGCAGAAGGGGAGCTGTTTGATTACATTGTTTCCAGAACTCACCTTACTGAGAGTGATGCTCGATATTATTTTCGGCAAATTTTAGCAGCCATTGCTTATACACACAGTAAAGGAATCGCTCATCGGGATTTAAAGCCGGTAAGTTGATGTTTTGATTTAGAAACTGTAGTCAGGGCTGCCACTCATCCGGTTTTAACCGGAATTCCGACTTTTTTAAAACTTAACTAAGGAGTGGGAAAATGTTCTATCAAGGAACAAATAATTTAATTTAAGCAGCTTTCTTGAGATCGTTATGAGGCCCTCTTGAGATCGTTAAGAGGCCCTTTTCAATTGTGAAGGCCTTTTTGACATTGTGAGAGGCCCATTAAGATTGTGAAGGGGACCTTTTGACATCGTGAAGGGGCCCTCTTGAGATCGTTATGAGACCCTTTTAGATTGTCAAGGGGCCCTTTAAGATTGTGAAAGGCCCTTTTGACATCGTCAGGGGCCCTCTTGAGATCGTGAGGGGTTCTTCTATATTGTGATAAGGCCCTTTAAGATCGCGAAAGATCCCTTTTCACGAATAGGAAAATAAATCTAGTAAGAAAAGGAATGACTTGCCAATGCATTTCAAATCAATTGACAGTAGTAAGTAAATCTACACCACTGGACCGCGCAAGATGGCCGCCGTCGCTGACGTCCCCCCCTCCTGTCAGACGAGTCGGCCGTGGTCCGCCACCGTGTTGCTTCGAGTCTGATTCCCCCCCTCCTGTCAGACGAGAGCGTCGGCCGTGGTCCGCCACCGTGTTGCTTCGAGTCTGACTCCCCCCTCTGGCCCGACGACGTAGCGAGAGGTGGTTTGTGATGCGCTCTCCAGGTTGGCGTGGTGTGCCGGCCAGGTTGGGAGGGTGGAATTTCGGTGTCGGACCTCACCTGAAAAAATCCTAAGTGTCAGAGTGACTTTGTATGGACAAAATTTTGAAAATTTTTCCAAAGTGTCGCATTTCGACCTGGGACCCTGACCAAAGTTTGTTTCATCAAATTTCACTGACCCCCCCCCCCCCGACAGCGATCTTCTAATTTTGGTTCTACTGGATGGATTTTGTCTTATAGATGCTCATTTGAAAGAGGAGAAAAAACTGCTCGGTGACATTTTCGTTGCGAGTCAATCCGGTCAGCCGTTCAAAAGTTAGAGCTGTTACAAGATTTTAGGTCGGAGCTCACCTGAAAAAATCCTAAGTGTCAGAGTGACTTTGTATGGACAAAATTTTGAAAATTTTTCCGAAGTGTCGCATATCGACCTGGGACCCTGACCAGTTTGTTTCATCAAATTTCTCCGAACGGTAGGGGGGAGGGAGGGCTCAGTGAAAAGTGATGAAAAAAGTTTTGGTAAGGGTCCCAGATTGAAATTCGGAAGTTTTAAATTTTTCAAAATTTTCACCACACTGGAGCTCCGACACTTAGGAATTTTTTCACTTGTGGCATGTTACATGGCCATGTGCTGACCCACCGACTTCCCGTGGTCACATGAGAATGGTTCAGGTGTCATATGATAGAGAATGATAAGACGAATCGTTTGCAACAAACCGCATGTCGCTACGATGAATACTTTCGGAGATAGAGCCATTTTAAGTTTTCTTCTGAGCATATATAAACCCCCGACAACGTAAGTCTCATCACTTCATCGAAAGACGAGGTAAGCGACGGTCGTCGCTCTGAGCTCCCGATATCGGGTGTTTCAAAGGACTCTATCTTTTGAAGTAGGCAAGCTATCTTCTTATTTCAAAGTTTGTGTGATAGTTTGATAGTGTCTTCACTACTGATAAAATTTTTTAAAAGTAGTATGAGCAGTAAAATGCGGAATTTTTTAAAAATTCTTAATTTTCAGTTTTTTCAAAGTTTTAACATGTAGTCTAAGGTTTTCAAGTATGCTGAGTTCAAATCTGCTATCAGATTTGAAATTTAACTAAGTCTAAGGCAGCTTTGAGGGGTTAGATCCCAGCTACTGATCACTACGTTTGACTCGGCGTTGCTGTTACCACTTTGGGGCAGTGACAATGATGTCTTAAGCTGTAAATAGCGGGTATCGGGGAAGATCTCTCACTTCCCTAGTGATCAGTACAAGGCCTTCGGGCTGTCGACGGGATCGAGTGCCACTCAATACACTCAAATCTATAATTCCTCACTAAGTGTTGACATTATGTTGAATGTTGACTACGTTGAATAAGTGTTGGATGATGACATTATGTTTTAGGCCGTATGCTACATTCAAATCTGCTATCAGATTTGAAATTTAACTAAAGCTAAGGCAGCTTTGAGGGGTTAGATCCCAGCTACTGATCACTACCTTTGACTCGGCGTTGCTGTTACCACTTCGGGGCAGTGACAATGATGTGTTCAGCTGTAAATAGCGGGTATCGGGGAAGATCTCTCTTTTCCCTAGTGATCAGTACAAGGCCTTCGGGCTGTCGACGGGATCGAGTGCCACTCACTACACTCAAATCTATCATTCCTCACTAAGTGTTATGCTTTAGGCTGTATACTACATGATTCCAAACTTATGGAATCATGTGGGGCCGACCACATGGTTATCCTGAGTAGGGTTGCCTGTGTGAAGTGCAGGGTGCTGTTGGTTGTTGGGCAGGAGGCCGACTTTTATCTGAGGCATGGTGAGTGTACAGGAGGGTTGGTGACCGATTTGAGATTTGTGGAGTTGATGAATGCTGAGAAGGAGCGAATGTTGGGGAAAGAGAAAGAGGCCAAGAATGTTGTTGAGAATGCTAGTGGGAATGTTGTTGAGAATGCTAGTGGGAATGCTGTGGAGAATGAGGTAGAGAATGCTGTGGCCGGTTTGAAGGCTGACAAGTGGCGGAGAGTGTTTGAGAGTGATGATGAGGATGATGTGGATTTGGATAGGGAGCGAGTGAGGAAGCGTGTGAGGAAGTTGAGCTCTTCTTTGTCGGAGGTGTCAAATATTGTCATTACCGACCCCCCGCAGAGCTCATCTTCCCCAATAGTGAAGGGTGGTGGGTTACGGAAGCAGTCGGCGCGGTGGGATGAGGATATGGAGAAGAAGCATGTGTCGCAGCAAGCGGCACATGCTTTGTTGGTTGATCGGTACGAAAGTTTGAAGAAGGTGAATGAGAGAACGTTGATTGAGTTGAGTGAGCTGAAAATGAAGGAGGTGAGATGTACGGAGGTGGCAGATGAGAATATCGGTATGAGGCGTGTTGTGAAAGAGTTGAAGGAGAATGTGAGAGTGTTGGAAGACGAGAATGATGAGCGAGAGAAGAGGACGAGTGCTGCGGAGAGGAGAATGGGAGAAGCAGAGTCGAAGTATGAGGAGTTGATGAAGGAGATGAGTGTATTGAGAGCTAGGAATGCTGAGTTGGAGAGGAGTGTGAGTAGGCAGGGTGATGAGAGAGAGAGAGTCGTTTGCGAAGTTGGAGCGCATGAGGAATGAATGGAATCGCTTGAATGAGGACAGAATGTTTGAGTTCCACATCCCTATTCGGGATAACCATCTGGACGGTCAAGTCCTCGTCAACCAAAGTCTGGACGAAAGTATTATTTGCTACAATGGCCATCCAAGTAAGAAATGCCTCCACGCCACTCTATGTATGCGCGGGCATCTCCATAAATTTTCAGTGAGGAAGCCCCCGAGACTACCCAAGGATGGCTAGCTTGGTAAGTGAAAAGCAAATAAGATAGTATATCCTATTCTAATACATATCATTTTCATTGCAGATCTTTTCCCTGCCTTCACCACCCCATCACTTTACTCCCGAGAACGAACCAACGGCCCTCATAAGGGCCACCTTGGGGCAAGACATGATAGAACCTCCACGCGGTTTGCCCTGGGCAGTCTTTAGACTGGCGAATACTATCATTAAGTTGAATCTGCTATCAGTCAACTTGAACGTTGCGTCGCGTTAGAGGGGGTATATAAACCACTACCTCTCATTTCATTTCATTTCAATCATGCAGACGCCGAGCAGTCAAGTCAGCTCTCCTCGCGGACCGCAGTTAAGAGCGCGAAATTTATTTAATGAATTTGTTAGACTAGAGGAGCAAGACAGAGTCCACAACAATCTTGCTCGGATTGGCAATCCGATGACAGCAAGTGTTGTCAATCCAATGGAATGGCGCTACATTCCACCCTCCACTCACATGCCAACTAGCGTGGAAGTCGACACTGCTACCATGGAGAGAGTCAAAGACTCTCTCAGCAGAATCGGTAGGCTGTAAGATGACTGATGACGACCCCCGAGAACGAACCACCGGCCCTGATAAGGGCCACCATGGGGCAAGATTTGATAGAACCTCCTCGCGGTTTGCCCTGGGCAGTCTTCAGACTGGCGAATACTATCATTAAGTTGGATCTGCTATCAGTCAACTTGAACGTTATGCAGTCGATTGCTATCCCTGAAGACAACACCATTCCCGACTTCATCATCCTCGACGAGTGTGATGAATAGGATGAGAAGAAGGGGAAGATCAAGAAGATCGTTTGGACGGATGAGGTGTGGACTCCTAATACCACCCGCATCCGAAAGGTGCCAGATGCACCACCACGGCTTAGGCGGCACAGGGTTTATGACAACCTAACGTCATACCTATTGACTATTGAAGCCAATAGTCAACTTAATTGTCACCGAGAAAGAACCAGCGGCCCTCATAAGGGCCACCATGGGGCAAGACATGATAGAACCTCCACGCGGTTTGCCCTGGGCAGTCTTCAGACTGGCGAATACTATCATTAAGTTGAATCTGCTATCAGTCAACTTGAACGTTGCAAATGAAGTTCGGTGTAATACTTCCTTTCGACGGGCGTTCCTGTAAAGGGCGGCGGTGAAACCCGTAGCTATGTATACCGCAAGGGACATTCGGCAATGGTCAATCTTGTTAAACCTCTCTGCGTCATGTTTGCAAGTGATTGCCTCTGTCTCAACGTAGTATGCATTCGCGCGAGGGCGACATTTAGCCAACTGTCGAAGGTTGCCTTAGAAACTTTCCATTGCATACGTTATGAGAACCATGAGTTCTACCTGTCTGTATCAATGAGACGAATTGATGAATGGAATGAAATGGGAGGACACTCACGCGCCACACGCAACATAACACACTTCTCTCTTCCGTAGTCTAACAAGCTCTTTACACATGGATCGCAGTCGATTGCTATCCCTGTATCAGAAGTGTAAGCTATCTTAATTTTATTTGACACTATTTCATCTACCATTATCACCCATATGAAATGTTATAAGATTTGCAAGTTAAACTAAGTGTGCTACTATTTCCAAATGAAAAAGTATACATGGTTAAATCATCCACTTAAGCCCCATCCGTAGTCTAACAAGCTCTTTACACATGGATCGCAGTCGATTGCTATCCCTGTAGCGGAAGTGTAAGCTATCTAAATTTTATTTAACACTATTTCATCTACCATCATCGCCCATATGAAATGTTATAAGATTTACAAGTTAAACTAAGCGTGCTACTATTTCCAAATGAAAAAGTATACATGGTTAAACCATCCACTGAAGCCCCATTCAAGTAAGTCAGTATGAAAGCAAAGATAATACGAAATAAAAATTTATTATGGCATGTATTTCAAAAGGTCTTCATCGTCAATATCGTCCCAGAGTCTGGCTTCACATAGATAACAAAAACAGTTCACTTGCTTCAATCGTTCTTCTACCGCGAGCCTCACTTTGTCGATGTACTCCCACTCCGCCATAGTTCGTGGCTGGGAGTTAGGGGTGTACCATTCCCATAATTGATGGAGGAATTTGGTGCTGGTGATCTCCATCACATCATCAGTATCGTACTGCAGATACTTCCACCTCACGCCTGTTAAGTCGGGACACTCCTCACATACACTCTCCTCTTCGTCGTCCGCTGGTAATGACAACTTTCTAATGTTGTCGAGTCGGTATATTTTCTCCACCTTCCTCTTCGTTGGAGCGTTTGGTGCAACGAGCACCTTTGGCGATGAGCATGGAGAAGAGAACTCCAATGTAGTGTTCGGTGTTGTCGGAGGGCTTGTCATGTTGACTGTGAATAATAACTTTGAAATGTTTTCTAATTCTTAAGTATAAACAAGCAACCAATCAGAATGAACAGCCAATGAATGATGAATATGAAAGTATATATGCAAAGTAACATTCGTGTCATTTCACTCTGTCTTTGAGACGTGTAAGTGAACTGTTCTCTAGTGAAGTCTCTATCTTGTTGAAGAATCAACCTTAAACATAATTTCCTTGAAATGGTAAGTTGAAGATTTCCTCTCTCATCTCCCTCAAACGTGTGGCTAATAGCATCTTCCTCAATTTCAGGCATCTACTTCATCACCAAAGCCCTCCCTTCTCGAGGAAAGTTTAGAGTTGTTGAGTGAAGGTAGGTTGTAACAATACACGGAGACTTAAACAGAGATGATAGAATGATTTCTCTTTCAGCTGATGTGAGTTCCAGCTCAGGACTCTCGCGACAAGGCAACGAGTGGGAATGTGCTGACTGCGGACATATTTTTACAAGGAAGCACAGTCTCCTTCGACACATCAAACAACGTGTGTGTCAACGCAAAGTGGCATCAATCTCCGGAGGTGAAGTTGATTCTGACGATGACATCTCCTTTCCTTGTGATTTGCGCCCTCTTTCTTTCGATAGCCCCTTTCAGCGATCTTCGCACAGACTTCAACACACGCATGCAAATGATCACTACACCAACGGTACCTCTACAATCTCCCTCATTAACGTTTCCCATAGTCATTTAGTACGCGACTACTGCATGGAGTCCAATACTCAAATAGTAGATTTTCCTGAGTGGCTCCTTCAAAATTCAAACATTATCGAAGCGCTCTTCAACAATTTAGACAATTTTTGAATGAAGGCGGTCATCTACCTCAAACTAAAATATATTAAAATAGATTTTCAAACGGGTCAAGTGACGGAGAGAATACAGTTTCTTGTTCCTTCCTCTTCCGCAACCGAAGTTGTAGACTGCGAGTCTGGACTAAATTTCCATATTCAATGTTTAAAATCAAATGTAGATAAATTCAATCAGCGCGACAGCGCTCTCATTTTTGATGGCGTGGACTCAGCCATGTTCAAAATTTCCCTATTAGAAAGTCATGCAGCTCGAGGCACATTTAAACTACCAAAAACGTTGTATAATAAGAAAGCTGTCATCAATGTCGATTGTAAATCAGTGTTTCAAATATGCCGTCCTATCCATTCTCCACTATAATGATATCAACGCGCATCGAGATCGCACCTATAGCTATAGACAGTGGGAGGATGAACTAGACTTTGAAGGTTGTGATAGTGACAACATGAAAATCAAAGATGTAGAAACGTTCGAAAAACATAATAAGATTAAAATTGTCGTTCACGTGTGGGAGAAGGGGTTGAAGGGTGCCCGCTATAATTCACGTTCAACTTGTTATGAACGTGTAGTCAACCTCTTATTAGTAAAACAAGATGATAGCGAGGAATGGCACTACTGTGGTATTCCCAAAATCTCTCGCTTGTACACTTACTTAGGGCGCTCTAAAAGTGGTGAACATTTTGTATGCGACCGCTGCATCCGCTCCTTTTGGAGTAAACATAAATTTCTAAGTCATTATGAATGGAGCAAGCGGGGTAAATTACAAATGAAACGCGTGCCCAAAGATAAAATATTTTCACATAGGGATAATGGTGACGAATTAAGTCCCCTGCGTGTCATTTACGCAGACATAGAATGTTACATTGATGGTGTCATCCACAAGCCAGCAGCCATATCCTGCTATGAAGTATGGCATGAGCACTTTAGAAATAGGCAAAACAAAATGCATACTTGGCAAGGTGAAGATTGCATTTCAAAATTTCTAGAATATCTTGATAAAGCTGCCAAATTTCAGCAATCATATGATTCCCAATTGCAGCGTAAGTCACTACATATGTCAGATGAAGACAAACGAAGATTCGAAAGTTGCACATCGTGCCCTAAATGTCATAAAACGTTTGATGACGATAAAATGAAGAAAGTGCGTGATCATGATCACATCACTGGTAAATTTAGAAACGCACTCTGCTCCAAATGTAACTTTTCACATAGGTTGAGACGTCGTGTACTACCCGTCATTTTTCACAACTTTAAGGGCTATGACAGTCATATGCTCATAAAAGGAGGGTTGAGCCAGATGAAATCGTGGCAGTTTAATGTAATAGCGCAAACGAGAGAAAAATTCATGGCAATGACAGCAAAAGTACCAGTAGATAAAACTAAAGAAAATAAGACAGTCTTCTTCGAAATAAAATTTTTAGATTCATTTCAATTCATGTCAGCGTCACTAGCTTCTCTCGTTCGTAATCTCAAGTTTCTTCCCCATAGTCAAACTTTGAAGAAGCACTATCCAAACTTAACGGATGAAATAATCACTCGCAAAGGAGTCTTTCCTTATGCGTATTTTGGCTCAATGTCTAAACTATATGAAACAACCCTTCCTTCCATTGACAAATTCCAAAACGATTTGACGGTTGAAGATTGTCCAGTAGAAGATTATGAACATGCTCAAGAGGCATGGTTAAAATTTGATTGTATAACGTTTGGCGATTATATGATCGCTTACTTAGAATTAGATGTCATTTTGCTGGCTGATGTCTTTCAGGAGTTTCGACGAGTGGCATTAGAAGAAGATAAGTTAGATCCCGTCCACTTTGTCAGTCTGCCAGCCATGTCCTTTAAATCAGCCTTTAAAATGACTGGTGAGACCATCCATCTCTTACAAGACCCCGAGATGTATAACATATTTGAGCGCGGAATACGCAGTGGTCTCACATTTGTAAATAAACATCATATAAAATCTGAAACAGTAGGTGATGATCATATCCACCTAAAGTACTATGACCAAAATAATTTATATGGCAGTTCACTGTCTAAACCACTACCTCATTCCGAGTTTAGTTGGTTAAAACAAGATGAGCTTGAGTATTACTCCAACCCTTCAAACATTCTGAAGATTCCAGATGAAGGTGATTGGGGATATTATTTAGAAGTGGATTTGATTTATCCAAATAGCATTAAAAATAAAACTGCTGATTTCCCACTCGCACCTGAATCTGGTGAAGTGACTGAAGATATGTTTTCACCATTCATGTCACAATTTCATGATAACTCAAGAGAGTGTGGACAGCCAAGGTATAAACCATGTCGCAAACTTTTACTCACCCAATATGATAAGAAAAATTATCTCGTGCACTTCTGCATACTAAAATTCTATTTAGAAATGGGCATGCTTCTAAAGACAGTTCACCGCATTATCAAATTTAGACAGAAAGCCTTCCTCAAACCTTACATAGATAGTAACAGTCAAAAACGTGCACTCGCCGAAAATAATTTTGAAAAGGATTTTTATAAATATAAGAATAACAGTCTTTGCGGAAAGACCATGGAGAATGTTAGAAAACGCATGAACTACAAACTAGTCATTGATGATCAAAAATATCACAAATTGACCTCATCACCTCTTTTCATTGATAGAGACATTATCGATGAGGATCTTGTAGGTGTTAAAATGATAAAATCAGAAGTTGAGTTGTGCAAACTCATCTATATTGGGCAAGCCGTTTTAGATTATTCGAAGCTTGAAATGTATCAACTTTTCTACAAAATACTAAAACCGTGCCCTCTCGTAAAAGAGGTTCGCTTGCTGGGTGGCGATACAGATAGTTTCTTTTTAAGAATTACCACTCAAAAAGATTTAAATTTCAATGAAGTAGCTAAGTCATTAGAAAAATATTTCGACACATCTAACTACAATCCCACTCATCCACTCTATTCCATACAGAATAAAGCCATACTTGGTTGTTTTAAGGATGAAACAGCAGGAAAGGAAATAGATGAAATGATTCTCCTCCGATGAAATGATTCTCCTCCGTCCTAAAATGTATTCCATGAAATTAAAAGAATGTGCAGATAGTATTAAGCGTGCTAAAGGTATATCAAAATCCATTGTTCACAAAATGAAACATCGGTCCTATAAGAAGGCCTATAAAAATAAAACTATAACGTTTGTCAATATGACAATCTTAAAATCTCAAGTTCATACTGTGAAAACGCACACGTTCAAGAAACGAGCGCTTTCAGCATGGGAGGATAAGAGGTGTTGGATAGGACATAACACATCTCTTCCACATGGACATCCTGACACAAACATACCTCCACCCAAAAGAATAAAACTCACGCTACCACATTCCGGAGATGTATTGACATAATCAACTTTAACTCAGTATTTTGATGTTGCTTTTTGTAGATATACATGGTTGTTTTATGTATCGCATGAGATCGTTTCTTCCTTGTGAATATATGCCTACAGTCAGCCCATTCCCCCTATATCTGTGAAAAGACTTTTTCATACACATATTTTTATTTCAATAAACATATCACAATGACTTTACTTTGTTTTCCGAAACACTAAAGTTACGAGGGATTTAGTATCTTCCACATGGATGCACTCTTGTAAACCATTGGTAATTTTTATAGCAATAGAGGGTATAGTTTGTTTGACGACGGGATTATAGAAAATAGATTGAAACATCTTCTGGACTATTCCATATGAAGCGTCTTTATCACGAATGAAATCACGTAAAATGTATTCTTTTTTCTCACCAACAGAAATAGGTAGAATCAAATCACTTTGAATGTAAAGGTTCTGTTCATGTTTATCAAGTGTCATTGGTGTTTCTATACCAATCGTATGCGCAGCAGTAAACACAGTTTGTAGCATTGAAAAACCAAAGAGTTTTTTTCAAATTTTTACTCAATTGACATTGAATGTCATCACCCAGTTTCAGAACAACGCGTTGATTTTCAATTGAAAACGAAATGTGGTGTGTCTTTACATCATATTTACTTTTCATCACATGCTTCAACTTCTGTTGTATATAAGGATTTACTACATGAATGAAGCTTTCAACTGTATGATATAGACGCGGCATTATATTGATAGCAACTTTAGATTCTTCATAAGACTGGTAAATTTTCTTGATGCGATCACCATAGATGTCCACCCACCATTCATCATTAACTGAATCAGCTTTAGTGTGATATTCATGAGAAGCATACACCACACCGCTTCCAATAATAGGTGTATAATGTCTTACAAAATGACGGAAGGTTGGAGAGAAATAAACTGTAAGTTTGTCATTATATTTCTGAATAACCAACTTATTTTTGTCCGCCATAATTTTCTCTCCATACTTCTTACCCACAGTCTCATTCCATCGTTTTACTAACTCAATAAGTGATAAAGGTTGAACACCACGCTTTTTCAAAATGATGCGTTCTTCACATTCTACAACATCTTCATCAAATATTTTAAATTTATAATGAAATTTGTTGATTCGATTTGAATAAACTTTTTTAACATTTGCAGTAGCAATTGACGTTAGATGTAGTCCATGGCCAAAACCGAGATGTGGATAGAATTCATTATCCAACCTCAGTGTAAGACCTTTAGTAAAAGAATGAAAGCGAAGGAACTGTCTCCCACTCCAATGATAGATAGTAAACTCATAAACTTTCTGATCCTTATTCTTCATGATGGAAGTATTACCACTGTTGAATGCCTTAATAATGTTCTCATTCCCAAATGGACCATAATAATCTGATTTTACCTGAATCCATTCATAGTTCCACTTTCCATCTGACGTTAAATTGTATGGGAACTGGAATGCATTATTCATCGTTATTCCATCATGGGTGCGAGGAGTCAATATCATTTCTTCCAAATCATTCACATTCTGAATATTGCTATCATAGCAAATACTAGAAACGCCAACCTCCCATTCACCTTCTAAATGTAGTAGGCGATTTAATTCTACTCGATAGTCTGATATGTTATTTTTGGGAAATTTATTCATAGAAGCATTACTGGGCAAGTAGATTAGGAACGAGTCCTTATTTTCACTTTCAATATTATTCACATTGGAAAAATATATTAGCATACTTTTGCATTAACTCTTCATTCGGAAATGGAGTGTGATACTTGTCACAGCATCTTTATGAAAAGGAATCAACGCACCAGCATCGTCATGAATTGCAATATCAATTTGTGGGATGTAGTTTGATTTCAGCTTTGTATAATGCACTTTCTTGAAAGTATGCTCAAATAAAATATTGCAGCTTTTTGGCTGGTATGGTATCATTGCTAGCAATGGAGCTTCAACATCTCCCACACGTACATCTTCACCAATATTGGAATATATCTGAAAATAGTTAATACGACGCGATAGTGACATGTCTGCGCCAGCTTTGGTTACAGTACCACTTTTAAAGATATTTTGATCAAAACCCAAAATGTCCATTAGAGTTTTATCCATAATTAGTTCAATACCTTTTCCACTTATAGTGAGAGACAAAGTACCTTCTTTTTCAGAAAATGAAATATGTTGGTCATTAATCACTTCATTTAAATAATCTACAACCAATTTAACTGAAGTAATAATGCGAGGCATCAACACTCTTGTTTCATGCAAGATACCACCTAAAGGCTCTACACACTTTCTGTATAAAGATACGGTCCATTCTGTATCAAATTGATTTGACCTTTCACATGGTAAATGTTGCATATCAAATTTTCCATGAACAGCTGCAGAACGATGTCGTAAGAACTGATGAAAATCTTTTGAATAAACTAATACTAGATCATCATCATTTAATTTACTTATTGCAATATGATTAGATGATTTGATATAAGTCAATGTTGCCACTTGTTTACCATCAACTCGAAGGAGATAATTAAATTTCTTCAATAATGTTTCAGGAGTCATGTTTGTCTTTCTTGGCTTAATCACAATCTTCTTCACCAACGTCTTCTCATTTTTTGGAATAAGATCTACATAATAAGCTTCCTCTCGATATATTAACTGTTTATGACCACTTGGGTGGCAATTAACGTTATAATTATCATAGCTTGTTAAGGCGCTAGCGAGGTAACCTAAATTTCTTAAACTTGGACTTAAACCAACAATCCAATCTTTCTCAACTACATGATGTACATAATTATGATCATCATTGTGCGGAGTAAATTGGACAATATGTTTACACGCTTTAATCAGGAAATCATATATAAACTTTTTACATGATAAGAGATCTTTCTTTGGCCACTGTGGAATGTATACTCGGCAGCCCTTTTCACATTGGTAAGCAGCTGTGCGTCTCATATTAATAGTAATCACCTCATGATCAAAAGTATAGACACAGTTGCTATGAACAAGTTGAGTGACACCCACTTCCCACTTTCCATTTAGCTGTTGTGTATGATCAATGGGAGTAGAAAAGAGTGCGGCTCGATTACTAGCAAATCTCTTTGTAGCCGCATTGCTAAGCAAAATATGATAAAACGACATTTTGATATTGCTGATCTCCGGCTTTGCATAACATCACGAAAACTTGGATTTTGGACTCTCTACAATATATCAGAGTTGATCGTAATGGAAACGTACATTTCAAAAATTCTCATGGTCATACATCAAGAGGTATTACATTAACATGGCGACAATTTGTCAACCTCAATGATATCATGAGGGATTTGGAATATTTTGAAACATTAAGATTCATCTCCTTGGGTGATCAAGTTTGGCTTCAACATTACAGAAATGAAATTCAAATCTGCCATTCTCATTCCGCAAACTGTTTCTCATTTCGCAAATACAATTGGGAGAAGTATAGAAGATACATACATCGCTCCATCATGACATTTATTCGTCGTGAGTTCATCGCCCTACTATGCAAATCTAATCAGACATGACTACCACGCACCATGAGTTGGAAATTAGATTCCCTACAACGTATTGAAACGGATCATGATCGAAACGTCTATTTCAAAGATTCAACTGGAAATGTGAGAAGAGAGTTTGCTTTATCTTATCGTCATTTTCAATCTCTACATCATATCATGAAGGATTTGAAATACTTCTATATGAAAAGACATTCACGTATTGGAAATCGCATCTGGTTGCGAGTCAACAAACGGCGAATTCAACTCTATCATTCCCAACTCCATACTAACTTCACATTTCATCAAGGTAGTTGGGAAAAGTATAAAAGGAAGGTACATCGCTCAATTTACTCATTTTTTCATCATGAAGCGCCATCGCTACACCATCGTCAACATTCTCCGTCGTTTCAGACTGCACACCAAAATCGATCTCACAACATTACACCAACATCTTCCAAACAGCAAGTATTACCCGGGCCGTCCTCAAATGTTAGTGGTGAAGATGAACAATTCACGGAATCTTCAACTCTTCCCAAATGGGACTGTACAGATTCTCGGCGCCCTTTCTCATTCATCGGCGCAGTCAATGCGCTTAGAGCTACAGAGACTACTACGTCGGATATGGAAGAGGGAGAGGTGTGTGATGTCGAATCTGACTGTGGACAATATGGTGATCTCTACTCAATTGAGTGAAAGTGTATCATTTTTGAAGATTCGTACCAGCAGTTACAATTTGTGTTATGAACCCGAACTTTTTCCTGCAGCTCTTATTAGTTGTTGGTTACCTGTGCATGTTGCAATCTTTCATAATAGTAAAGTGATCATTACTGGACTAAAATCTCATGTACAAGCAAATGTGATCCTAGACTATCTCATCGAGTATGTACGTACCCAGCGGATTGTAAAATAAAAAACAATTTTTCCAACATGATGTTTTTATTTCAAATCATAATAGAACTTACAAATCATTTTTTCATTAGAGGATGGATTACATGAAAAGTTTTGAATAACAGATACAAATCGAGATACATGTAAACGTTTTAAGATGAAGTACAGTACAAAAGCACCACACGTTGATGAAAGTGGATGTTGTAGTATGCGTTCATTTCGCTGATATTGACGCGTATGTTTTCTCAACCACTGCTGTGTTGGTATATTTGGAGGTTGAGCAAGAGAGTCAAATAGCTCACCACGTCGGTCTTCTCCAATAAAGATCGCTTTCCAATGCTCACCGACTAAATTCTGCGAATGAGTGTTTAGCACAATAAAGATGGGAAAATGATTTACTGCAGGTGGTAAGGTATCGAGCGAATAGACATTATCGAAAGCTTTCAACGTCGCTTCGTCTGCATTACGCTGTACTTTAGTTTTAATATCGTCAGCAGTCAACCAACTCATTAACGATTATACTGAAGAATCACGTCACGATACTTTGTAATTTCAATATTTGAATCGAAGACTGCATAAATTAATACATTGATCGTCTCAGGTAGTGTTCTTTTGAACGTCAAATCCAAACGAATGTTATGAGGCACGTTCGCTTGACGATAGGGTGCACTAATATCGCTGTCAGCAGTCAAATCAAATGCATAAATAGTATATCCACTCTTAAACTCTTTCATAGTGAGTCCGTTGGTGTCATCCGTATTGTAAAAGCCAAAGACATCCATAAAATCAACATAACTGCGCATAAATTGATCCGCAGCAAAATCTGGTTTGTAGGGAGGACCAGGATGACTCACACCATCTACACGTAAAGCAATTTCACTTAACTGATTGTGTTTAAAATTGAAAGGATTCTTCTTTATATTACCATTAAATACATCATTTTCAACCATTGCCACCATGAGGAGCTTCGGTGCTTCCGATGGAAAGAGGCCATCTTTCATGAAACTCTTTTGATCTTTCGGAATTGTAAAGGTGAGAAGCTTTGTATGCTGAACGGGGTAAATGGCATTTTGGCGGTTAAGACCTTCAGCATGTCCTCTAATGACACTTGGATTCGGTACTACTTGACGAATGTAAAGTGCAATATCTTCCACATGAATTCTAAAATTGTCAACTTTGGCAAATGCATTCAGCGCAAATTCAGGCTTATTCAATGTCAGCTTGAGTCGCATGCTGGTATTACAGAGTAAAAACTTTGACTGTCTAAAGAAGTCTAAATTCAGCGGACCATATAGCTGACATACTTTACTATCTTTAATCATAGCAGATCGCTTTACAAAGCCACTGTTTGTTTCAACATCAAATTTTCCTGCTTCATCTCTATACCATCCCATGGCTTCCATATGACTTTTTTGTGCTGCTGGATGAAACTGTGATACATGATTGAAATATGATTTATAGGGATAATCGCTTTGGCCACCTTCCACCTGCTGCTCTCCAATCGTTAGGGAAACATCGCGAAGTAATGTAGTCAATGGTAAATTGTTCATTCCAACTTTATGTGTATCGTCAATAGCAGTTCCATCTGCTTGCTGAATTCTAAACCTCAAATCAACCATCGCATAACTCAAATCCATGTAGTCATCACTACCACCAGGAATAACAAATTCAATGGGGCCAGCATTCTCAGCTGTTCGAGGATGATAATCTACAATACTTGAACTAAGAATATCTGTCTGTATGGCTTGTTGATCAAACAAACAAAACCCGGAAGTTTTACACTCCATGATTAGAAGTTATGACAGCGTCATCGTTTGGCGCCTGATGAATGATTAGAGCCTCTGCGACGTTTGCGTGAATGCCTTTTGACTGAAGATCGCACCTTACCATCTCCGCGATGTTTCCTTCTTCCTTTATTCATTCGTTTAGGCGATTTCTTTCCTTGAGTAACACCAGCACAGGTCTGCTTCAATGTTTTTAAACCGCGTTCCTTCCCACGATTCAACAAACTGCTCTTAAAACTTCTACCTCTGGAAAGATCACTAGCAACATCACCAGCAAAGCCAACGGCATTGCTTAAAACATTTCGTTTTAAAGATCTTCCGACATTGGATATGAGAGGTGCTACAACAGATTTCAGTGCACCAAGTATGCTACCTCCACGTTGGCGGCGAGCGCCGCTGTAAATTTGTCCTCCACTACTTACATAGGAGGGTCGTGAATAAAATGAGGCAGTTGGATTCATAGCTCAAACCCTAAGCATTGTTAGTTACAACTTTGCATGAATCACTGTCGATCACTTAGATGAAAGATGTCGGCACGACGCATCCAAGAGTTCATACTTGAAGGATAACCAGTCCATTTAACAAGACACCATTCTTCACCTTGTCGTTTTTTACATCGAATGATTTTCTCTACCAAATATGTTTCACTTTCAGTGACTACCTCAATCTCATCGCGGTAAAAGCTACCCTCAATTTCTTCATTATCGTAATCTTTCAACTTGTAGGTGGTGGGAGAGTCTTTTTGATCAATCCTTGATAGTGTAAATACCTCCTCTGTCCAATTCGGAAGGTACCCTTTAGCAAAAACACTCTTCACTTTTGAGATACGAACTTTATCACCAATTTTCACATCACTTTTCACATGAGTGCGTTTACGTTGGAATGATTCGCGCAATTTATCTATGTTGTCAGCATTTACATCTACTGGTCTGAGTCCAATAGAACGATGGATAGCGTGATTGTAGGCATGGAGTGTATCTTGTAGAACCTTTGTCCAATTTTGTGTCAAGTTGGCAGTAAAATGTCGCCACAAGCGATTTTTTAATGTGAGATTAAAACGTTCAACGAGAGCAGCTTTATAAGCACTCTTTACACTAAACAACTCAATGTCATGCCTCTCAAATAATCTTCTCACATGCTGATTTTCAAACTCTTTTCCTTGATCACTCTGAATGCTTTTTGGAATGCGACTTCTCGAAAAATTGTTTGGAATGCTTTTGCTACTCCTTTCCCTTCTTTAGTTTTTAAAGGTTGAGCCCACGCATAACGCGAGAAAATATCAATGACGGTTAAAATAAAATTATTACCCGAGTTATGTTTTGAAATGGAGGCAACATCACACAAATCTGCTTGCCACTGTTCATCGATGTCATGAACAATATAATGGCGGGTGCGGTACTTCTTTTTCGCTTGTTTGTGGAGTGTATAGGTAGCCTGACCCTTTAACCATCGTTTCACTTGTGATTGTGGAAGACCACTCGCTTTTGATAATTTCTTGATCGATGCAAATCCTGCCGGATGTTTTACATCATAATAGCTTGACTTCAAACGTTCAGTCGATGACGACTGACTCTTTTTCCTCCTTCTCATCTTTTTGTTTTCTTGCCTTTCTACATTTACAACAACTGTAGCATTTAGCTTTAGCGGTTTTGCGATCGTGTTCACATTGCTTAGGGGTTTCATTGTGAGAGCTGGCGCAGCAAGTGCAAGTGACAACGACATTCACCTCTGGCGGCTCATTACATGGCAAGCAACACATCTGCTTCATATTAATAGTCTGAGAACATGATTTCTTGGGAGGAGCTGTTTTACGTTTTCCTTTTACTAGTTTTAGTGGTGGCGTAGATCTACGTCGAGTTCTTCCTCTTGTTTGCTTAGTGAGTGTGGGAGGGGATGTAGCAGGTGACGTCTTAAACCAATTTGTTGGCATTTTCATCGTCTGAAGCATTGGAGCAGTAGCCACTGTTGAATCAAGTTCTTTCAATGTCTCATTATTCAAAGCAAATTTTGGCACATTATGCTTTTTCAATAGTTTAAGAAAGTATGACCAACCAGGTGGAACATAGCCCTGACGGCGCTTTCTACGTGTCGCATACTGAATCAAGTCTTCATAACGTGAAGCATCAATCACTTTATTTTCATCTGTAATGATTTCTCCTCTATCATTTACATTGAGATGGGGTTCAATACTGTTGAAAAGAGATATGGCATGTGCGCGAGATGCTGAAGGTGTAGCAGTCGATACAGAGTCACGCATCTTATTCTTCAAATTTTTTAGTTGCTCAACAGTGTCCGATTGTAATAATACAGCACGATGTGGATCTTTGATGTGAACATTTTGCTGATAATCTATTTCTTTCCTATACATTTGATTTGCAAGAGGTTGCTTTACTTGCTGCATGGCAGTCAATTATACATATTCATCCTGAGGAATAACAATCATGCGAGAATAAGAACTCATAGTTTGTAGATAATCATGGGAGTTTTCAAAATATCACTTCGAAATCTAAATTCTTCCGGACACTTGCGTAAAGTCAATGAATAAGTAACCGTGTGGTTTTTCAGTAGCTGCTTGAAAAATTTCAATTAAGGCTTTTGATCCTCTTGGTGCAACTTGTCGCGCTAAAATTTCAAATTGACTTTTATCTCGCGGATTCTTGAAAATAGCATAATAGTGTGTATTCAGGTTTCGTGTACGAGCTTCTTTTCCATCAGGAAACAAATTTTGTGTGATATAGATGATAATCACCTTTTATGATGTGCTGCGCGAGTGAACATATCTGTAACATCTTTAGAATTCTTACTTTCTTTTAATAAATCATCCAATACAACAACATCATTAGACTGAAGTTTATCCACTGGAATAATTCCTTCATGTCGAATAAAGTTGCGACTTTGCAATTCCTGAAACAGCGACGGTTGATAAATACCATAACACCAGATCACTCGATTGATAGGTTCCTTAAACAACTCCCTTCTTTTATCCAATAAATTCAGCGTGAAAACAGTTTTACCTGCATGAGATGGACCTGATACAGTCAGAACTTTATCACATTGAAGTCTGAAATCCATTATAATACTTTGAGATTCAACATTTGCATAATTAACGTCTAGAGCCAAAGATATTACCCAATGCGTTGCCCACGATAGGAGCTAGCATCGGTAGTAACGCTGGAAGGAAACCGCCCTTTTGTGTTAGAGTTTCCCTCTTTCTTTGAAGGGTGACTTTAGGATTGGAGATGAAACGCAATTTCGTAGCATATCGCTTAAGTAACTTTCGTTGTTTTGGTGCTAATTTCTTCGTCCTCAACTTTCTCACATGAGAAATAATTTCACGAATGAATTTATCGTAAGCATGTCGTATAGCATTGTATAGCTGATTTGCTTTCATTCGTCGGAGGGCTTGAATGGCTGAAGAAAACTTTGAAGACTTTTGACTTTTACGTTTCGTCATTTTACTTTTCGCCATTTTCCGTGTTAGCCTTTGCTAAAAACCTGTCTTTACCACATTTGCATAGGTACTAACTATTGCGGCATAAGTGACACTCGAAATGAGCAATATCACAGTGGTTACATTTGCAAAGTTGAATGCAATTACGTATGAAACAGCGTTGACAAAAAGCATGCTTACATCTCTTGAAGATGCGCTTTTCATTTCCATCCTTTCGCTTACATACATCGCAACACATAGTTTCACCGTTACTGATGTCTATAGCAAGTCTTTTTGAAGATATGAATTTGTTAACCTTTTCTAAATAATAGACGCATGTACAGAAGGAATATACTTCGAGAGTGAGCAGGCATAGCTCGAAAACCAGTTGTGCTACAATCAAGTACCACTGCATTTTCAATTTTTCTTTATAGAAAGTTGAATGTGAATATCAGAAATCGCTTCAATCACTAGACTGCTGCCATGATGGTTAAATGCGTTAAGACGTTCAGCAATTTTTATCATGTCTTTTAAAAATTTCTTGGGGGTGATCTACCTACCACTTCCATTGAATAAGAAGCAAAATGGAAAGAGCGACTTTCCACCTCTTCCTTTCCAAAATGACTAAACTTAATTTTCGCAACTAATCGCGCCATGACAATGCTATCAGAGAATGTATTCATTAAGTCTAGAAATAGAGTGCTAGCATCATCGACCACTGCTTCGATGTCGGTCTCATCTTTATGAAAATTTATCACATAATCTTGAACAGCTACTTTTAAACTTTGCCTATGAAAATGTAATGTTCCGCAGTCGTTTGAGAAAGACATGATCGCCCTTTATCTAACCCATCCATTGCATGAAAACAACTCTTCTCATAGTAACATTTATTGAATAACGGTAACAAGCATGCATTATAAGTCAATGGTTTGAAACAGATAAAATAGATACAGCTGGTAACTATCATACAGCGAGCAATGATAACCATACAGGACTTTGGCAGTGTTGAGGTAAGGAGGAAAGAAGCATTGGTTATGAACGTAGCTACTACAACGAACAGACAAAATAGGAACACACAAATCCTTAAAACGTTTCGTGACTTCATGGTAGTGTTGATTCACTCTACTATCCCAAGGCGGGAGCAAAATATCATCAATGATTAGATTGGGAAATACTTTCCTCTCCTTACCAGGATTATTACAAAAGATGCGTATAACATTGAAAGCAGTTAACCATCGTTTAAAGTCAATAAGAATGTCATACGAATTGTCATAGGGTAGAGTTAGGAAAGGACTAGTAATTCTCCTTCTTTGATTTGCGTTTTGAGGCAGCATTCTTCTCCGACTTGCGCTTCGTACCACTGCTGTTAAGGATTTGATCAATTATGTCGTCCACGTTGGGTGGTTTTGGAATATATAGGATGGATTCCATATGCATGGAGAGCGAGGCTATTTTATTATCCTTGTGCCGACCATAATATAGCCCATTCACTTTGAAAAGGATATCCCAAGTACCTTCTCCGAGCTCGTCGCATGTGATGGATGTTGAATGATCTCCCTCCTTCTTATAGTAAGTGCACCAATGTGATACCGGTAGGCAAATTTTATTACCATCCCAAATCTTTCTATAGGGAGTATCCTTGTCACCTCTCGCCTTCCACTCTTGAGCAAGAGGAGTAGGAATGTCCATATTTAATGTCACGTACTCCTCAATAATATCAAGTTGGTGGCGAATGTACGGACTCACGGGGATCAGTATGTAGTCCCCATACTGATTGCGCATTATCTTGACATCCGTGGAAGGGAGCATTCCCGTTTGGAGTACTACGCTATGATCGTCATAACGCAAGACTTGTTTAAATTTACGCTGTAGCGGTGTAGGATTATGTACCTTGGTTGTTTCTTCCACTGGCCTCAGTTGTAGATTATCTGATCGTAGCGAACCTTGTAACGTTTGACCGCCATTTTGTCCTACTAGTGCAGCAGATGGAGTAGATGCCTGAAAATGAAAAAGATTGTATTAAGTTTACGTTCAAGGGAGGAGAGGGAGGGAAGTAGCGACTTACCATTTTAGTTGGATAATAGAATAGAGAGAGAAAATGTGCGTCCGTCACTCGTGTGATTCAACGATGGAATGATTCTCACTGTGGAAGGCTCGCTATTTATATAGAAATGCTTGATTCTCATTGGATGATGATCCTCATTGGACAATAACATCAAGCTGATTCCAAATCTGGCCTCCGTTTACCAATCCGAGCCTTCGTTCGCCCGCTGGAGCTGTTTCTTGGGAAATTCTAACTCTGTCGTTTTTTCACCAATCTCCCAAATCTTGAATGGCGTCTCGCATCTAAACGAAGACAGATATGAACAACCCGTTTCTTTCACTGAATTCGTCTCACTCTTAGCTTTCAAACGAGCTATCGCACGACTAAA
Organism: Prostheceraeus crozeri; assembly: GCA_907163375.1. Lineage (NCBI taxonomy): Eukaryota > Metazoa > Platyhelminthes > Polycladida > Euryleptidae > Prostheceraeus > Prostheceraeus crozeri. Next base: position 701,602 of record CAJQUW010009496.1, on the reverse strand, counting down.
TCCATCCACTAGAAGCAAAATTGGAAGATCTGTGCCGGGGGGGGGGGGGGACGTCAGCGAAAATGTTTTCTCTCCGATTGACTTGAAACTCACCATGTTGATAGAGAATTGGACGCTGATTCCAAATCTGAAGTCCGTTTTCCCATCCGATGCTTCGTTTTGGCGCTACAGCCCAAAACGTCCAAAATTCTAACTCTGTCGTTTTTCGCCAATCTCCCAAAATCTTAAATGGCGTCTCACATCTAAACGAAGACAGATATGAACAAGCCGTGAAACATTCTTTCACTGAATTTGTCTCACTCTTAGCTTTCAAACGAGCTATTGCACGACTTTCTACGATCACTAGAACCGAAATTGGAAGATCGGTGCCGGGGGGGGGGAGGTCGGTCAAATTTGATGGAAACTGTTTTGGTAAAGGTCCCAGGTCGAAATGCGACACTTTGGAAAATTTTTCAAAATTTTGTCCATATAAAGTCACTCTGACACATAGGATTTTTTCGTGAAATCCGAGGTCTGACACAAAATCTTGTAACAGCTCTAACTTTTGAACGGCTGATCGGATTGATTAGCAACAAAAATGTCACCGAGCAGTTTTTTCTTCTCTTTCAAATGAGCATCTATAAGACAAAATCCATCCACTAGAACCAAAATTAGAAGATCGCTGTCGGGGGGGGGGGGTCAGTGAAATTTGATGAAACAAACTTTGGTCAGGGTCCCAGGTCGAAATGCGACACTTTGGAAAAATTTTCAAAATTTTGTCCATACAAAGTCACTCTGACACTTAGGATTTTTTCAGGTGAGGTCCGACACCGAAATTCCACCCTCCCAACCTGGCCGGCACACCACGCCAACCTGGAGAGCGCATCACAAACCACCTCTCGCTACGTCGTCGGGCCAGAGGGGGGGAGTCAGACTCGAAGCAACACGGTGGCGGACCACGGTCGACACTCTCGTCTGACAGGAGGGGGAGTCAGACTCGAAGCAACACGGTGGCGGACCACGGCCGACTCGTCTGACAGGAGGGGGGGGGACGTCAGCCATCTTGCGCGGTCCAGTGGTGTAGATTTACTTACTACTATTGACTGACTCCTGCAGGAAGAGGAGTAGGTATACTATACTGTTTTTTCCAAAATTCTCTAAGGAATTCCTAGAGATAGACTCATGACTTCATTTTCTCAAGAATCGACGTCACAAAAAGTTGTCAAAGCTAATGTCAATCAAATTGCCGAAATCCATCAGCAATTGAATACACCTGAAAGTTTCCTTTTGCGGAGTCGTTTTTCCGACGTAAAATGACGTGTGAATAGCCAATTACCTATAATGAGGCTGTTCACACTCAAGGTTGCGTCTGAATAACGATTCCATTGCAAATTGGCTATTCGAACGCATCGGTGCGTGGGAATAGCCGGGCTACTTAGGAGCAGTTATTCCGATGCGAAAATTGGTAAAAATAGCCATTTCTAAAATAACTGCCGACTTTGTCCAGTATGTCTTTTTTTTTGGGGGGGTGGAGGTTATTGTCGCCCTAAGCCCTATGAAGCCACCACTGCTACCAATATGCCGGAAATATACCCTGATTTTCAATTTCGGATTCGTTGGACTGCCTTAAATAAGAAATCTGCTACAATCCAATGAAAACTTGGTTTCGATGAAGGATTGAATCAACGTGATATCCGAGAATAGAAATACCAAAGCCAAGCAAATTGCAGACAGATCAGACATGAATCTTTCAATTCAATTGTAAACAATATTTAACCGGTCAACCGTTTTCATCTCTGATCCCGACTGACAAGAAGAGAAAGAGCGATAGACCTCGGCAGTCACACTGATTCGCAGCAGTCATTGGTTGTTCATCCTTCTGTGAAAGTCTCCTTTTCGGCCTCGTTTCATGCAGAAAATTGTGCTTGAGATAGGACTCTTGATGTTTCGTCGCACTTTTTCACCACACACTTTTTCACCTCACAGAGTTTTCGCTTCTTCGTTATAGTGGGAACAAGAAGTCTGCAGTCGTCGGAAATTCGTCCTCAACACGACACGAAGTTCAGTCTTCACACGAACACGAAATCCAAGCCTCCTGTGACCAGCACGAAAATAGCACAAAATTCATCTTGCGAATTATTCATTAAAATATATTTTTCAATGCAAAACAATTGTTCAATGGATGGGACTGCACCTGCTAATAGGAATCACAAAGTTATCTCAATTCATTGATTAGCGTCAAATGGCTATAGACCAGAGGTCGATCTTAAAGTAATAAGAAGCCGCTTATCAAGGTATTCTGTACTCAGAGTATACCATTCATAATTGCTTATGGCAAATCTCGCTGTCGAAAATGCTTGTAGCTTGTAGTGGAAATGGCTGAGTTGACAACAATGGCGGACGAGGCGTGTACTGCTCTGATCAAATTCGGATATTGGGTGGTTAACTCGGTCCAACAACGAACGTTCACATTCAATGTGCATGTTTTGAATACATTAGCTGAGCGGCGGGCAAAACAAAGCGCTAATGCGCGCCACCATCTCTGTTGGAGCGCCACGGAATGTCTTTGTGCCACACTCAAACAACTGGGGTTTCATCACTGATGCCGAGCGCGCCATCTTCTGGAAGGTCACACCTTGTTACCCGCTCTATCATCCCAATCCGGCTGGCCATTACATCTATCTGAGAACAGCGCCACTACTATGCTATGAGCGTGTCCTGTAGCGGAAATCTGCTCACGAACTGCAGTCAAACGAATTTGCCTTCGAATGGCTGGAGTCGTTGCACGAGTTACATGAAGCTTGGCGGACAAAAAATAATTCTTTCTACATCCCCTACACCTACAGCGAGAAAACCTAAGTTCCGATTTCAACCTCGGGAGTGGTACCGATGAATGCGTCTCTATGGAGCGCATTCAGGAAATAGAGGCGTTCAAGTGTAATTTGACTGGGGCCAACTGTTCCGCCGGTGACTGAGCACGCACAGACAGCATGGACCAAGTTCCGGTGTAGAGCGTTTGGAGATTACATGGTTACTACATCGTCTTCGTAACAGAATACATGTTGTCGCTGTCTGTCAGCTTGGTGAAAACAGCTTGCGAAGAAATGAAAACACGTCGAGACGGCGATCCTTATACATCCTTCAGAATGGAAGAAGCGCAAACAGAAACGGTATTAGCCGAGACGCATCGGTGAATGAGGAGCGAGAAAACCTAAGTTCCGAATTCAGCCCCGGGAGTGGCACCGTTGAATGCGTCTCAGTGAGAGGATTCTGACTGTGTGTACCCTTTGCCCCACTTTGTGCTAGTCTGGTCCAGTCTTTGGACAACTTTATTCAGGAGGGGGATCATTTTCGAACTCAGAAACATTTTTCAGTAGGGGAAGGGGGGGTCGGTCAGTCGAAAAAATTTCTATGTTAGAATCCCTCGCGGACCAGAAACGGAACTAAAAAGGAAGTCTGAAATTTGACTGTTAGAATCCGTCGGGGACAAGAAACCAACGAGTGGAAGAAAATTCGTAATTAAGGTTGCTCTAGAGGAAAACGGGCACGATTAATCGAATAGCAGGGTGTCAAAATCTAGCATAGTTGATGAATAGTTTACATTTGTTGATGAAAGCAATGTGTTACAAAAGTTTCACTTTCGATGTTTGAACGCTTTTATCTTTCATGGCATGCTAAATGCACTCTTTGATTTCAGGAAAATCTGCTTCTAGATGAGGAACAGAACTGTAAGCTGATTGACTTTGGTCTTTGCTCTCAACCGCAAGTATGTTCATCGAAAATTTTCTCTGTTTTATAGTGTGATTTTCATTTTATGATTAATGTGAGACGGAAAATGGTATTTGACTTAGACGAATTGAGAATGGTGAAGGGCCATTCCATTAATAAGGAAACCAAAGTACCATTTTTGAAGCGTCTCACAATTTCGGATATTTTCCGTGTGCCTATAATGTATACGTGAAATCATCGAGTGATATCAGTCGAAAATAAATAAGACCAATTTAAATCGATATTTCGTCTAATTTATCCGCAACAGCACATTTGTCCATCATTTTCAAATAATTTGGAATTCCGTCTTTTTACATCATTGTTATAAAACTACACCAGAATTGAATATTGCTCTAGATCAAGAACATTTTGAAACTCAGTAAAGTTTATAATTTCTCGCAAGATGTAGTCCAAGGCTTTCAATTTGAATGTGTTCAAGTCAAAATATGTCTCAGACGTAACGAAAAATACGATGCGTTAATGGTGAAGCCGAAGTTTTCTTAGGTAAATGATTTCCGTCTGTTTTATAGAAAAGCTTTATACAATACTACGTGGAAGAATCTTTCACATCCTAGTTTTGACTTCTGGGAGCAGTTTAAAGTTGGTCAAACACGCAACGATAGGGGCGCTACGTGCGCGACAAAGATGTTCGTTACTTGTGTGACCGACTAAAGATTTCTGTTGTCTTCATTTTTTCTAGACTTTCTGCATAGTTAACGTGTTCAGTAGTTTGCTGTTCTATGGAATTATCTTTTTTCTCTTTATGATTTTTCTTTAGGAAATGGATGTGCAATAAGTCGGATTAAAGTGTTATGCATGTGACATTTCCTTATCGTTATCGCCTCCAGTTTAGTTTAGGTGATAGGACTTCGAAATCACTTGCAAAATTCCATCGAATTGATGTTCCATTGAGATCCGAAGCGTTTAAGAAATCCTACAACTCGGATCAAGCGTTCAAGTCGGCCGATGAAAAATGACATTATGCAGAGATTGATCATAAAAACGGACCACCTAAATTGTGTCAAACTTCAATCGATTCTCCTGCCTTTCAATCTCATTTTACATTGATAAGTAATACACCATTCAAAAGCTCATGTTCTCAGCTTTTCAATGAGCCATTGTACATTTGTATCCGTCATTGTTTAAGGTGGACAGAGGTCAAAAATGTGGAAATCGCCTCATTCAGAAATCTGAAATTTTTTATGTGAAAGCATGTGAGCATGGCAATGATTCAGACACAGGGTGAAAGGGCTTTCTCTGAGCATTCTTTTGATGTATTGCTCATCGAAATCGGTGTACTTTTAGAGAAGTTATGATGTCCCAAATTCATTGCATAATTTTCCGTTTTTGTTGATTGTTGAAAAGTTGTACTACATCCTCGGGCGCTAACAAGGTCATTTCAGGCTTTCGACATCTGTTGTGTCTAGACGTCTACATAACCAGATCAAAGTGTTGACCCAGATAAGTTGTTAAGAAAATTTCCATTCGGTTTTGAATAATGTCATGATGACTGATTCAAAGCTTGAGAAAGTGTTTTTGAATGGCAAAGTTTTGCTCTTTTGTCAGCAGGACAGTCCGAACGGCTAGTTAGCCGAAAATTAGGCGTCCCAAAGGCCACCGTCCAGGAGGTGGAAGATTGATGATTTGCGCTGCGATATGGATGAATGGCCGAACTGAACTACATATCCAAAGGGATAACATGAATTCCGATGGATATGTGAATGTTTTGCAAAAGCACATTCTTCTATTGGGTGATCCTTCCTCCGACTGGATTTACGTGGACGACAATGCCACTTGTCACAGGAGTTGTGTAACTAATTCATTCAAAGCTCAAGCCCGCATGCGAATTTTGAAGTGGCCCGCTTGCTCACTAGACCTCAATCCAATTGAAAATGTCTGGAGTTTACTGAAGCGCGATGAGGCGATCAATTCTCCCTGGAGATGGTCTTCCTCGACTTGAAGCTTCGTTAAGGCACGAGTGGGAGAGTTGAGAGTCTAGATCAAGAAATAATCAACCGCCTGATCAAAAGCATGCCTTTCCGGATTCGACAAGTGATTGAACTTTATGGTGAGGTTAGAAAATATAAGTGACCATCAGCGAACGTGCCATAAGGGCCAACTGGCTATAAAGAGTCACTGAACAACAGAGAAAATTTTATTTCAAGCTTTTTTTTCATTTCTCTGCCAAATCTGTATCTATAATTGACAAAATTTAGGTGGTCCAATTTTTATAATCGTCACAGTAGCTGCTGCGGATAGTGCCTGTTCGTCACTTATCATGGAAGACCTACTAGAAGATGTAGAATACTTAAGTATTTTGACTAGCCACACTGAGCGATACTCTTTTTAGCAAAATCTTGGGACAAGATAAATGTGGACGTTGTCATCCACTCCGTAGCAGGGCCTCTGCTACTGCCGAACCTTAGTCGTGCGCTGTTAAATGTCGCAGGTCTATCAATTCACCCTACAGACCGCTTCAAAAGTAAAAACGATATACCATATCAAGCCTTATGTTCCATAGATTGTTTTGACATATATTTCGTTTTCATGTGTGTGGTCAGCTGTGGTCAGTAGGCCTTATGAAAAAATTGAGCGTTTTCTTTGATGCAGGATTTCAACATGAAGACGACAGAATTTCTTTATGAAAGTTGGCAGACAGCATGAACTATCAGTCAGCCTCATCATGATACATGGTTTTTAGGATTGGCTGTATGTACAAAAAGATACAATACTAATAAGTTTTACCAAAAAAAGGTTGTTAAAAAAATCTCACAAGATTTTCTCATTGATGAAGATGTTCAATTTCAAAAAATAAGCAGATACTGACTTCTACAAGTGGTAGCAGAGCGTCCTACGTCCACGCCATTTTGAACAACTGCGCCATGTTGATTCCCACCGAAAGCGAACCTGCCTCACCTCAAATCGCCAGAATCTCCGTGAAACCTCCTCCATTTTACCGAAAGTCCCCGGAGACATGGTTCCGCCAACTTGAGTCCCAATTCGCCCTCGCCAACGTTGCGTCATCTCGGACAAGATTCCATCACGCCTTGTCCGCCTTACCGGAGGAGATCGCCTGCGACTTGGACCCCGATTTGACTCTTTACGACGACCTCAAAGAGGCAGTATTGACATCCTTACGCGCCAACCGATTTCAACTGGTCGAAGAGGCGCTCGCGTCTATCCAACTAAACGATCGGCGTCCCGCCCAGTTCGTTATGGATATAAAGAGGCGATTCTCTGAGGTCGGACTTAAGGCTGACGACGCCGTTATCAAATCTCGTCTCCTTTCTGCCTTACCATCATCACTTCGATCGGCTCTAGTGGCACACGAAGACGTCGATATAGATCTACTTTTGCAAAGATAACGGACAGCATGCTCGCCGTAACCGCTTTAGACTCACCGTTCGCGGTTTGTGGTATTCAACGTCGTCGTCCTCCAAACTCAACCTCCCGATCCGATCCTCACGATTTCGCACCACGACCATTTCACGCCAACCAACGCCCCAAGGTGTGTAACGCCCATATCTGTTATGGGTCTCAAGCTCGAACATGTCGTTCATGGTGTCAGTGGCCACAAAAGACTGTACCCATGGTACAGAGAGGACAACAAACCCCGCAACAGTCACGAGCCCCATCGCCGTCAAACTGATCGGTTATGCGTACGGGCCGAGCCATGACTATGATCAGGCCTGCACTCTGACTCTTTCTACTCACGTTCTGTCATCAAACATGTCGTTCTTGATCGACAGTGGTGCCGAAAGTTCCCTCATCTCTATGACGTACGTTCCTCGCACGCTCATTGCTGCTTGCGACACTAAGTTGCTTGGAGTCAACAACCAACCTATTGCAGTTTACGGTCAATGTTCTCTGGATGTGACTCTTCGAAGCTTTCGCCGGGTATTTACCGTCAATTTCGTTATTGCCGATAGCATACGCATATTGGGGGCAGTCTTCATCACTTCAAGTGGTCTGCAGTTACATATGCGTTCACGCCAACTGCACGATCCGCTCACAAGTCGTTACTCCGACCTCACACCGCTCCGTTCTTCTCCCATCCGCATCCGTGTCGTTGAAGCAAATTATCCTGAACTTGCTGACTTTCCAATCCTCCTTCATCCGCCAGATTATAAGTGTGGTTCAACGGTTACGGTATCTCACACAATCGACGTTACTGGTGGTCCTGTGTCCTGCAAAGCACACATTCTCTCTCCTATCAAATTTGAAGTGGCCAAATCAGAATTTGATAAACTTATGCAACTGGGTATTATTCGCCCATCCTCCAGTTCTTGGGCATCCCCACTGCATGTAGTAAAAAAAACCGGATGGTACCTGGCGACCTTGTGGTGACTATCGTGCTCTAAATGCCATTACCAAGCCAGACCGTTACGTAATACCCAACATAGAAACATTTCACCACCGACTTCGAGGTGCACGCGTATTCTCAAAGATAGACCTTGTCAAGGCTTACTATTTCATCCCAATGGCAGAAACCGACATTCCGAAGACAGCAATCTGCACCCCCTTTGGTTTGTTCGAGTTCTTGAGAATGCCTTTCGGATTAAAAAATGCGGCCAGCACGTTCCAACGTTTTCTTGATTCAATTTTTCGTGATTTACCGTTTGTTGTGACCTACATCGATGATGTCATGATCTTCAGCGACTCTCGAGAGCAACACCAGCAACACCTAAGAACCGTGTTATCCCGGCTTACTGACCACAACCTCCGTATTCAGCCTGCTAAGTGCTCCTTTTCCAAAGACTCCATCGAATTCCTCGGTTTTCACGTGAGCGCTTCCGGTATAAGACCGTTACCTGCCCGCGTCGAATCATTGTGCACACTTCCAGCCCCGAATGACGAGAAGGATTTACGCCGTTACATAGGTATGTTCAATTTTTACCAACGTTGTATTCGTCAGTTCGCCGAACTTGTCGCTCCTCTCCGACAACAGCTATCTCCCGGCACATTTGCATGGTCAGAGGTGCACCAGCAAGCCTTCGAACAATTGAAATCTGCTTTGATGGCCTCCGTTACTCTCACTTTCCCAGCATCCAACGCCAACTTGACTATCACTACCGACGCTAGTGCTCATGCCATTGGGGCTTGTGTGCACCAAATTGTTGATGGGGACTCTCAACCGTTATCGTTTTTCTCTCGCAAGCTGTCGGCTACCGAGCGCAATTACAGTACTTTTGATCGTGAACTCCTTGCCATTTTTGCCTCCATTAAGAGATGAAAGAGTTTTTACACGGTCATAATGTCACCGTTTTTACCGACCATTGACCCATCGTGGGCGCTTTCGGCAGCACCAAACCCCTCTTCTCCGATCCACAGCAGCGACAGTTTTCTGTGATAACCGAATACGTTAACGACATCGTGTATGTGGCTGGCCACGAGAACGTCGTAGCAGATGCTTTTTCTCGGCCCCCGGCATTACCTACCTCTGAATATACAATCTCAACGGTACAAGATGCAGATAAAGTTTTCCTTATTGACCTACCAGGAATTGCTGATCGGCAAGCCAGCACTGACTTTGATCGCGACTCATTAAAAGTTTATCCAGTCGGCTCTCGGCAACTCTACTGTGAAACTTCCCATCCTAATCCCAGGCCTTTCATCCCAATAGATATACGCCGCTCTATTTTCGATTCTTTGCACAATCATTCTCATCCTGGTCGCAAAGCTACATTTAGATTACTCAATACACGCTATTTCTGGCCAAAGATGAAGACTGATATCAAAACCTGGTGCGCTGAGTGTTTACCTTGCCAACAAAGCAAAATCGGCCGCCACATTAAGAAACCCCTCGGAGAACTGCCTCATCCTACACAACGCTTCACCATGGTTCACATTGACATCGTAGGACAATTAACGCCTCCTGACCTCGAACAACGCACCTGACCTCGCTACCTTCTGACCATGATTGATTCATACTGTAGATGGATTGAAGCCGAGCCTATCGCCGACATTTCAGCCGAGACAATCGCTAAAAGCTTCCTAAACACATGGATCGCTCGTTTCGGACCCCCTCTAACCCTCATTACTGATCGGAGTTTCGTTCGGAATTGATGGCTAAACTCATTGAGTTACTCGGCATTCATCATATCCGGACAGTAGCTTACAATCCCAGAGCTAACGGAATGATCGAACGGGTGCACCGCAATTTGAAGACCACCCTCAAAACGAGAGGAAACTATTGGCTCGATCAACTCCACATCATTCTTTTCGGTTTGCGAATATTTCCAGACGAAAAATCTCTCCATTCTCTACAATTACTGGTGAACAACCACTTGTCCCACCGCTGGCTCTCAACGATATCAAATTGACAGAACTATCTACTAAACTGCATGACATAATTCATCCGTTCCGTTTGCCTCAACGCCGATCAACAAAGACTTATCTACTGGACAGTCTGAATCATTGCACGCATGTGTGGCTTCGTCTTGACCGCGTGCGCTCTCCTCTCGAGGCCCCATACCAAGGACCCTACGAAGTCGTGCGTCGTGCTGCAGACACCTTTACAATTATCATCAAGTCTAAACGTGAAATTGTGTCCATCGATCGCCTCAAGCCAGCTATGCTACATCATATTTCTCCTGTTAGAGATACACGACTTATTCTACAGCTCCGACGTCATCGTCTCCGTCTCCTGATCCCACTTTTTGTGACTCGTTAGCCCACGGCTTACTCGCTCGCACACGCGGAATCGTAAGTCAGTTATGTTCTCTGACAATGTTTGAGTAATTGGTTTTACTTGGCAGCTCCGCAGACTGGGGAGGGAGTCTTGTAGCGGTTCTTCTCCGAACAGATAGTTTCCTCGCTGAGCCGTGCGCTAACTTTCCCCGTACGCTGCATTCGCCGACTTCCCTTTCTCGCTTCTCTCTCCCTATTTGTATTGTAGTATATGAGAATCCTGTTTGATGAATAAAGACACAAAAAATAAGCAGATACTGACTTCTACAAACCTTTGTGCCATGTGAAGGGTTATGTCAAGCACTTTAATTTGGCAAAGCGTTTAACTGATGTCTGGTCAGCTGTGGTCAGCAGACTTAAAAGTATGTATGTTTGGTCAATTCGTTCACCGACACCTACAGACGAAACTATGCAATACAGAAAATTGAGATTATCACCATTGAATCAGGCTCGTTTTCAGATGATATTGTTTTTCGAATTCGGACATCAATTTGTGCAATTTCATTCAATTTACACTTTCACCTGATTTTACGCCATTTTCGCGTTGACAATGTTCAACAATTTCAATGTCACAATGTCACAATTTACCTACCGCATAAAATGTTTTTTAAAAAGATTTCTAGGCATGAATTAAATATATTTTTGCACATAGGCCTACAACAAAAGTAATGCAATGAATATGAGGATGTGTCCGTGTCTGTGGCATCTTCCGAAGCTCGAAGAGGTGCATTAAAGCCAGAATTATTGGAGGCATCTGTCATGTTGCGAATACAATTAACAGCAATGAGATTAAATACACGATAGATCAGATTGCCATGCAAAAGATGTGCGGCTGGTAGGATTCGAACCTACGACCAAGGTTAACTAGACCTGTGCTCTAACCAACTGAGCTACGAGTCACTTACGCGACTCTGTCAATTGGCAGGATCAAACCCTCACCACCACACATCAGTTGTCAAGGCAATAATTATTATGCCTTAATAATCAATAATTATTCTGTCATGTTGCGACACAATAAAACTTTCTTCTGAACTTCCCTTATTTGTTCTATCCGGCTTTTGTTTTTGAAGGTATTTGTTGTGATAAATATGCTCTTACTTCGATCGCATTATCATGGAAAGGTAATTGATGATTTATGTCACAGTTCAAAGTAATACTAATGCGTGACATTTTGTATTGTTTTTCTATATGATATTATGCTTGCTTCGTAGTCTAAATATAAAGAAAAACCGCTTCTCTGAAAAACTGTTATAGCAGTGATACAAATGTAATCACTTGAATGTATGAATACGGATTTTAGGAACTACTATGGTAGGAAACAGAAGAAGAATAGAAAATGGTTTTGTTGAATTATTTTAAGTCTAATTAATTTTTTTAAAACATCTTCATTTATATTGATGCATTTCGTAGGATTATTTTAACTTGTGCATTGTTCATACTAGGTGGTGGGATAGCTCAGTTGGCTAAGGGCCGCGCTGTCCTATCCCTAGCTTCTAGCATGGCTTCGTGCCTTGGGTTGGGCAGGGATGAGTAAAAAATGCGCGAGACCAAAGTTGAGATAAGATGAGCAATTCATTACAGAATGTCCCTTTTAGATATTATCAAGATAATTTTGCTTATACTGGAAGATGCTGTAACTTAGCTACAACAAGTAATGAAGGTTAGATCTCAATTATAGACAAAATCATGTACCGCAACTTTGAAGCTATACAGTTTAGTTCAGGTCTATAGGCTGTAGCAGGCTTGTGTCAGATCTTTTTTGTATAAACATACAGACTTATCCTTCCATAGAAAGTCTACGCATTGGTTACTTTTATAAGTACCAGTCATTCTAGGCTTATATTTTTGCGCGAATTTAGATCAGCTCTTTTGTTACGTTCTTAAACCTTGCAAGATAATGCTTTCATTTACTAAGTTTCCATCTTTACTTTTCTCTCTTCATCTACCTATTGCTTATCTTGTCATTTTGCTTTTATGCTTAGACTACAACTGCCTGTGAATACGCCTAAACTTTCATGAAAAATTTATTGACTGGAGCACTTATAACATGCAATTTTTCAGAATCAAATTCAGACGGCCTATGCCTATACTGACAGTTTTACATGCATTTTTATGTAACTGAGTTAACTGAGTTTTAGCGAATTATTTTACTGAGTTAGACTCAGTATACCGAGTTTAACTTAACTTGGTTAATTTCCGGTAAACTCGGTTAACTTAGCTTTAACTGAGTTTCTTGAAAAAGTCAGTTGACACCACTGATAACAGTTAGCGTTATATAACATATCATATCGATAGCCAAGGATAAAAGAATGTATTACTATTTTAATTTGAAATTGATCCTGCAAAATTTAGACACGTTTATCCTCTTGAGATGAAGGTCCATTTCATGCTAATAAACTAGTAGCTATGAATTTTCAGCTATTATATTCGTGGTATTGATAATATAAAGGCAGTGATGCGGACAATGTGCTTGCTCTCTCAAGGCAGACAGTGCACATGATTACTAAAAACAAAGGCGATTAGGTACCTATGCATGTCAAATATTAACTGCGTGCTACCATCCACACCTTTATCGAGCGAGCGGTAGTGACCCTTCTTCCGTATTTCCCTAATTTCAAGTTTCCCATCCCGGCCACTACTATTAAGGAATCCATGCATGGGCCAACATGATATTGATATCTGAAATAGCATCGTGAAAGTAACAAAGCATGCGATGAAATTTGATGAAAATATACAAAAGATATAGGAATATTTTGTGTTGTGCAACGATTTATGAAACGGTCTGTATATATGGAGGAATCGTGACGTCAACGTTAACTGCTCAACGATGTCTTCGCAAATTATATCGATGTTATTCCATGGCATGCCCCGAAACAGGGTGACCACTCGGTCTTTTTAAACAGACTAGTCTGTTTTGGTCTTTTCTAGGTCTTTTTTTGGGAAAAATCTGTTTTTATTCTTTTTTTTGTAGGAGTCTAGTTTTTATCTATAAGTGAGTGAAAATGTGTCAATCAGTTTGGTAGTCAGGCTGTCTAGTGCATCATTTTTTCTGAAATATCATTCCCATGAACAGCAAGCCTGTATTCGAATGATGGATTATTGGATTGTTATGGAGTTCTATCGATTGCGGATTGTTTATGAGATTCTCTTCTGGTTTTACAGATCCATTGTCTGAGTTTAATATATTTTATGATCATCTAGTCTTTTTAATTCAGGCTATTATCATGTAAGTTTTTGTTGTTAGAATCTGTGACCAAGGATTTTAGCTATAGACTTGCTCCTGATGCCTTACTTCCTTAGGTCTAAATTATAATATTCAATTAAGCGTGTCATTTGGAGGAGTAGCTATTTTATTTACGCACGCATATGTGCCGGTCATTCAGGAGCGCTCAGTTTGAATATCAAGAAAATTGAACTTCATGTGATTTCCTTCACAACAAAATTGGTGTCATAATTTCCAATTTAAAGTACATGAATTCGTGAATCTACAATAAAATACCAAAAATGTGGACTGACAATGCTAACTATGCTACTTATATGCCATTAGGTCTGTTTTTTGTTTTTTTAAGAGTGGTCACCGTGCCCGAAAGTGACTCCTCCCTCTAATATGCTGATTGTCTAATACTTCATGGGTTATCTGAGTGAAGAAGGGGCATTAAAAAACATCAAAATTCTATTAGCTACACTATCCAATGGGCTGGAGGTTTCGCTTACTACGCTTTAAAAACAAAAATTTTATTAGTTATTGTTCCAAAAGACTGGAGGTTTCGCCTACGGTACTTTGCCTTAATTAATTGACCTCTAATTAATTATTATCAGTGGCCTTAGTGCATTAACAATGATAAATTATTCAATGTATTTTTAGTCGCAGCGTGAGGCCTATAGTGTGTATGCTCACAAAGATTCATAACTATCTAAAATTAACTCTTGGATTACCTGTAATCATATCAAAACCGAAAATGGGCCCCAGAAAAAGTAACGCATGTATCCCCCCCCTAGAAGAGATCTTCCGGATTTTATGTGACACCACGTTCTCATCCCCGTTTATTTTTTACTTACTATCAATAATATTTGCATTGTTCGAAATTTGCGCTCGGTGAAGTGGTCACCCTGCTATTGTCAAATTGAAGATGTTTCATTTCAATTTGTAGTCAGCAAAGAAATAGCAAAAAAAGGTGTATGAATAATTGCTGATATTGAATCTCGATTACGGTTGAACTTGAAACCGAAAAAGCCAATAGTAACACGCGGTGCTGAAATTGGCTTTGAAAGGAAAGATTCTTTACACTAGGATTTATTAAACATTGTTAAAATGATATGATAAATTATATAATATAATATTATATATATATATTATATGTATATTATATTATTATATTATATTACATGTACAGTATATATTATATATTATATATTATAATAATATAATATAGTATATATTATATATTATAATAATATATAATATGATAAAGTGTCCAATAAAATTAATGATCCCGGTATCAGGTGTATCGAGATTCGTCATCGTCATCAACAACTTGTCTGCCTTATCACATTTTATTTTTGAATCTACTGTATTTTTGTAGTACTGAAGAAGGAATTTGTCAGCTTGACATTTTGCAATTTTCGATTATGTTTTTAAACTTTTCCATCGTTATCGCACGACTGTTAATAGAGAAAAATCATTAGCAATGAAAAGCCCAGTGGATTTACTGTCCAATTTCAACTATTCATAGTGGGCAAAAATTTTTGGGTGGGGCGCGAATTTGATGAAAATCCCTGGGTGGGACACTGCTGAACACTCAAACCCAGACGAGCGGATTCCCACACATAGTGGCTGACAAAATACTCAATAGGTTATGACATGTCTGTAAAGACATCATGCAAATGTTGCGTTTCCCACATGTACACTCATCCTGTCATTAAATTGATCCCATCAATAAATACAACATGCCTTTGCGATCCGCACATATAGACAAATTCTATACATGAATCTGTGCCTTTTTCGATTCCCACAAGTATACAAATCCTGTTCATCCTCGATTGCCATAAAAGCATGCAATCCATTCGTCTGGCCAGCTGCTAAAAATTTTCGCACTGCGAAAATCTGCAAAAATGTTTAAAAAAATTAACTCGCTGCGAAGAAAATTGACTTGGACCTGCGAAACATTGAAACGTTGTAATTCTTACATTTAAATGAATCTATGTTGTCTAATAGAATAAATACTGGTCTACAGGATGGAAAACGCAAACTAATAGCAACTAATTAGCATGTTATTCATCATGCTATCATTTATTTAAAGCCTCATTATTCACAGCGTCTTACATCTTGTAACAGGTTCAATAAAATAGAAGAATTGCAGCATAGTTCTTATCTACTGAGTTACTGTAGATGTTGTAACCGCATACGAAACTTTCAAAGCCATGTTTAAGAAGCTGACGATAGTTCCATTAAAGATTGATAACCGAATTGATTTCAAATAATTTGTCAATCGATTTATAGACGAAACAAATGAAATTCAAATGAATATGAGTTTTGTTGTCGGATATATGCATCGAAATTCATTTTGTACAATCGCTCGATATCTGAAATTCTGAGCGCAACTAGAATCATTTGAAGCGCTCGACATCCACACCTCCCATAGGATTTACTCATATTTTTGATATTCAGCTAACGATGCAACGTCCCTGATGGATGCAGAAAACACAATGTTTGGACTTGTGTTATCAGTTACATTGCCATTAAGTTATCCAAAGTATCCTCGAACAGCTGGTGGTTTTGAAGATCACCCGAAAGGATCAAATCAAGGAATGAGTGATGTTAAATGAATGCACTCTCATCTTACAAACGGTTCTTCCCTTCCATTCAGAAAATTTGAAAACGCATTCTTAAGACGTGGATACTGCGAAAAATTTATCCCATTTACCAGATAGGCAGAAAATTTCATAGCTAACCCTGGAAAATAGACTGCTACGGAATTTTCGCTTAAATGATGCAAAGTCCATAAAAATAAAATGTCCGAATCTCGAGACATCTGTTTTGGATCAACATAGTGTGTGAGCGTTGACCTAACTGTCGACAATCAGTTCTGCCACACGTTGCCAATCATAGACAGTCTTCGCAAAAAAGTGCCGTTGGCCAAGCGGCATTCCAAGGCTTGTTTGAAAGAACAAGAGGAGAAAGAGGAAGGAAGCTGACAGATGACCATCAGAAAAAGTTGAAAACAGTTACAGCAAAAGAAAGGAAAATAACTTTTTGACAATAAATTCGATGCTTCAGAACACTAAGAGATAAAAGATAGAGGCATCGGACAAAAAGAAACACACTAGGGAATTGAAAGCATTAATACGATGTAGAACTATCGAGCCGGAGTTGATAATATTTGCAGGAAAGCACATTTCTGCTCGAATCAGATTCATTGGCACACAAGTTTTCGGCCTAAGACCTTCGTCTGTTGCAGAAATAATCTGATCATGAGATTAATTCGACTACCAATTATTCCTGCAAACAGATATCAAAATTTATGCTTGTTCAGTCGCCACTGATCGACTTCAGTTCCCACACGTGCCGGGAACTTCGGGGTGGACCTATACCCTCAAGCTCGATGCATTCCGAGACGGAGAGAATTGATCACAGTGTGTCTAAAACAATTTTTTGTGGGCCAAAAATGGCCATCTCTAATTTTTGTTGTGCGACACTCCCCATGGTCTGAGAATGAAAAAAGTTCAAATTAAAAAATCTTTTACCGATATCTTTTCTAGATAATGGCGTTTATTTGAAATTCAAATTTTGAATTTCAGAATTTAAGAAATTGCCAACTCTGATTTTTGTAGTAAAATACTCTATAGAGGTGTCTAGGATCGCATGCCACGCTTTGTCAACTTTTGTCGATAGCTTTCCGAGATTGGCCATTCTATTTGAAATTCAAATTTCCAATTTCAAAATGCATGAAATGGCCAACTCTGATACTTTCGAAAAATCTGGCTTATTGCAAGAAAGCACTTAGTTGCCAAAATTGTACTAGACATTTTGAAAAATCAGTTTCTCCCGACAGATATTGGGCGTTGGTCAAGTTTTGATAAGAGTGGTATTTTACTCTTCATTATCATGAAATATGATGCTATAATTTGCTTGCATTAGTAGGCCTGCGAAAATTTTGTAGAGCTGCGAAAAAATGGAAAAATCTCTGGCCCGACCACTCATGCAATCGCTGTGTGATAAATATGCAATCCGCCTTTACACAAACTTCACCGCATTCATCGTGACTTAAGAATGGGAGCTTATCATTAAAAACACATTTATCATCAACGTATCTTGAAGTAGGTGCTAAATGATATTTCATAGTTTTTTCAAGTTTTGCATAAAAACATTTTCGCAGTGCAAGAGGAACAGGTCAGTTAGGAATGGACTAGAATTTCCTATTGGAATGCCTTTAATCTGCATGAAAGTTGCCTATAACTATAACTAACTATGTGACGTAGGTCGTGGTGATAGGAAATGTATGGTCTGTTTTAATTTCTGCTTATCAAAACAGTGATAACCATTATGTACTCATTGACAAAATTTTTGAAACATTTACTTCTTTTACTTCTTTCATTTTTGACTGGTATATATACATGTATGTATGATACCTGGATAATGTAGTCACAATCTCCACCAAGTCGCTAGCACAGAAAAACGACGCATGTAGCAGATTCAACTTTAATAGCGCGTGTGCCCCCCTCTAGCTCCATTACATTCAGTAATCCGAGATGGCATGGATTCACAAAGTTTCTGAATGAAGGATGTTTCAAGGAGAAGCCACTGCTCTGTCAGTCTCTCAGAGAGAATCTTCAGGGACACTGGTGGAAGTGAATAGCGGTCTCTCACTCGCCGCCCAAGCTCGTCCCATACTTGTTCAATGGGTGACAAGTCAGGTGAGCGTGCAGGCCAGTCAAGGGTTTGAATGTTCAATCTCCTAACATGACAGCCAAGGAGCGATGTGGTCTTGTGTTGTCGTCTTGGAAGACGAGATCCTCCACCCTGACCACTGGGGCAACATCAGGAAGCACAATTTCATTGAGGTACCTCTCTCCAGTCAACGTGCCTTTGATGATGACTGCTGTCGTTCGTCTGCCGTGCCAAATGCCACCCCACAGCATAACACTTCCACCACCATATCTGTCGTGTTCTTTAATACAGCATGGGACAAATCGTTCACCTGGAAGACGATGCACTCTGACACGACCGTCATTGAAATCCAAAGTGAATCTCGATTCATCGGTCCACAAGACTTTCTGCCAGTGATGGTCATTCCATGAGCGATGGGCATCACACGAGGCAACTCGTCTTCTGCGGTGCTCAAAACTCAATGGAATTAGGACAGCTGGTCGTCGCGATTGAATTCCAGCTTCTCGCAATCTTCGGTAAGCCGTTCGAACGCTACGGTCTATATTTGAGGCACTCTTCCAGTGTACAACTATCTTTGGGACTGACACAAATCTGTTCCTCTTTGCAGCTAAAACTAGACGTGCGTCTGTCCTTCCTTCAGACTTTCTTGGTCGACCAGATCCCTTCTTCTTTTTAACATCTCCTTCTGCTTTCCATCGACACCACCACCTCCAAACAACAACTCTCGATAGTTGCAGCTCTTCGGCAACACTCGCACAACTTCTACCACAGCGAATGATTCCAATAGCCATACCTCTTGTAAACTGATCGTGTGCCATTTTATTTTACAAAAGCTGGATTTCAGTTCCCGTTGATGTTCAATTTGTAAAAGCAATTGTGACAGTTCTGCCCTACAAAGGCAAAACCACTTATCACCAGATTTCTAAATTTTTCAGGAGAGCGATTTTTCTAAAATCTTGTCGCAAAAAGGCAATTTTGGGAATTTCCTTTTGAAACTTGGTATCAGATGAATTTAAGTGTTTACGCGTCTTATGGTAGAAGCACATAATTAAATGATGACGTCATCATGATTTAAAATGAGATAAGTTACTTTGCCTTTGTAAATAGTATACGACCATGAGTTAAGTTTTTTTACTATCGCAATAATGTACATTATTAAACCATAATGATATTATCAATTTGACTTGATTTTGAATTATTGAATATGATTCGACTACATTGTATATTCTAACTCAGGGTTTGTTAGGTGTCTAGGGATCCGATTCGGGTTACTATTATCAGGTTGAGCTTGAAAGATCGACTACTTTTAGTTAAAAATGGACTACTTTTGGATCACTACAAGGTCATTAATATTTTCCTTAAAACTGTTCTAACTAAACATTTATGTCATTATGTTTCTTGCTGTGTACTTTGAAGATAGATTCTCCTGCAGCTTCAACGATCAAGAAAAACTAGAAGCGATCAGATGCCATTTATTAAGATCATTACAAAACAATCATAACGTACAGTATATATTTATTTGGAATGTTTATTTAAATGAATTTATAAGGTCACCACTAGTTTCCGATTCCGGCATTTGTAACCAGAAATCGCGTCTGTGGTCCGGCATCAGAGGAACTAATTTGTGGATTATTTCTTTCTTCTTTGAACTAGTAATTCCACGACTTGTTGTTCTCGACGTGAAAGTTTTCGTGAAAGTCTCCAATGAATTTATTCTTTT
This sequence comes from Prostheceraeus crozeri, assembly GCA_907163375.1. NCBI lineage: Eukaryota > Metazoa > Platyhelminthes > Polycladida > Euryleptidae > Prostheceraeus > Prostheceraeus crozeri. Next base: position 681,557 of record CAJQUW010009496.1, on the reverse strand, counting down.
CTTCATTAGATTTACAGCTTTGTATTCAACAAAGTCTTCGTCAAACGAGAACTTTAAAAAAATCGACGCTGTGTTTCTTCTGAACTCGGCGACTACGACATCAGCTAAAAACGGTTTAGGTGGAACGCTCGTTGATGACATTGTGTTCAAACGATGTTGTGGTACATATTGGTGATTTTTTGCCGAGAGGAAGTCCGAGGCCGACAGTTTCTTTCCTGATACTCTGTTTGTTGTACAACAATCAGCGAAATCTTCCATGTCCAATACTGATTTCGATGTCTTCAACTTTTTTTCAATGGATGAATGGTCACAGTCTGCCGCCATGAACGGGGCAAAAGACCGTCCTGGGCAAAAGACCGTTCCAGGACACCATAAAATTCAAAAAAATAGGATCTTTAAAAACGACACAAATTCATGAATTTGAACCCTTTTTCAGGTTTTTAAGACCTAAATACATGAATTTAGTCCATTCAAAAAGTACCATTTTTTCAAAAAATGGTATTTTTAAAAACGACATAAATTCATGAATTTTCGTCATTTTTCAGGTTATGAAGACCTAAATTCATAAATTTAGGCGTTTTTAAAAATATTCAATTTTTCAAATTTTTCAAAATCTCAAATTTTGAGAATTACAATTTTACACCCGCCCTTAAAATCATGACCGTTCCAGGACACCGAAAAAATCAGAAAAGTTAAGAATCTCAAATTTGTGATTATGGCATTTTTCATTGCTCAAATCATGACCGTTCCAGGACACCGAAAATCATAAAAGTTGAGAATTTGAAATTCATGAATTTTATCCATCTTTCAGGTTTTTAAAATATATCATGTGTCTAATAATATTTCTTTAAAAGTGGAAGAAACAAAAGTGGAAGAAACCGCGGGGATGTATCCTTCAATATCATATGAGCGTAGTTCTACTACCCCCTCCCTTCTAACTTCTAGGGGTCCCTTCTGACTTCTAGGGGTCCCTTAAGAAATTTTTTTATTATAAAATGAGCAACATAAATGAGTTTTTGAAATTATATGGAACACAAACAACAACGAATTTCGATTTAAAGAAAATCGCAAATCAATTGGGAATAAAGAATTTTCATGTTCTAATGAGAGGCGAATTACAATTCCTAAAAAATAAGCCAACAAAAACTATAAATTTCATAACAAATCTTCATACGTCAGACCAAAAAGGAATACATTGGTCTGCAGGTATCTTTAATAAAAATCGAGATAATTACTATTTCGACCGCCCAGAGGCTGAGAACTATTGGTTCGACTCTTATGGTTTACCTCCAACAAACGAAGTCAAAAAATTACTTGGCAATGGAATTTATAATACATTTCAAATTCAAAAACCGGGAACTACTTACTGTGGTCAATTATGTCTTTATGTTTTATTTAAATTACAAAAAGGAGTACCATTTCTTGATATTATGTTAGAATTGAACGAACCGTAGGTTCTATGGCTACGCCTAACAAGGGAATTTCATTCCCGAAAGGTTAGTTCCAATAATAATGATAATGATAATTAAAAATCAGTTCGTTGTAATTCATTTTGATAAAATCGGCCTCGGATATTTTCATCATCTAAATCTTTGATTTCGTAAGTAATCGGATAAGTTTGGTTTATTTTACAAACTTCAAATATTTCTTTAGTCCAGTAGCCAACAAAGCCTTTTTCAAATTTATTTTTATACTTAAATATTCTAAATCTATCTCCAATTTTAAATTTCGGCTTAAGTTTCTGCAAATTCGGATTACTCTCATTTGAATAATTATTTTCGAATATTTTCTTTCGTATCAAATCAGGATCGTCAGAAGCCTTCTTTGGAGTTTCTTCAATACCTGAATGCACTTAATTATTGTACTGCTCTACAATTCCTGGTAATATCTTCAACCATTTCTGATTTCTTTGCTCAGTAAATTTCTTGAATAATTTTTTTTTAGCGTCTGATTGAATCTTTCTATCACTACATCCTTTCCTGCATTTTCAGTTGAATAAACAGTTTCAAATAGTGCCTTAACATTTCTGTTATAAAACTCAGACCCTTTATCAACAAACAATTTCCTTGGCTTTCTATTAGTTTCTTTAAAGATTTCTTCAAACGCATATTTAACTGATAGACCACTTTTATTTTTTAAAGGCTTTACCCAAGCGTATCGTGTATATAAATCTATAACGGTCAATGCGTATTTATAATCTTTTTCATTCGGCATATGAATAAGATCAGCACTCCAAATATCATCTTTATTAAATACTTTTACTTTCAATAAATATTTAGGCCTTCTGTATTCTTTATGAATTTCAGACGCGTAGCGGCTTGGGTCATTCGACATTTCGGAGGCATAAGTTCGAGCGTTGCTCTCAGACAGCTTTGCTGTCGTTTCATTTAAACCCTGACCGAATAATATTTTAGCTTGTAAAGCTTTCTTAACAAACATTCTTTCAATTTTTTCTCTAAATGTAGGATTTTGAATACTATCTAATTCTTGAATCATCTTCTTATCAGCTGCATGTCGAGAACTTAGGTCATGATTTCGATAAGCTAAATCATGCCTATAAGCGGCGGCATCTACTCTGTTTATTGGTTCTTCACCTGGTTTCGGATTATTATTCTCATCTAGTCTTATATCTAGTCGAGTTCCTGGACCGGTATATGAATGACCAGGAAGATGTTTTTCTTTTGAATATTTACTCCAAATAAATCCAGGAAAGTTTTCTAATGTTTTTTGTATGTCGTTACCTTCATAAATTTTACAATTTGACTTTTTATTTTTGTTTAATAGATAATTTAATAAATCTAAATTAGCAATTTTTAATTTAATTAAATTTTCGGAATTTGTAGAATTTGTGGAAACCATTTTTAAAGATAAAAAAGTTTTAAAAGATAAAATAAAAGTTTTACCGAATCGGACCAAAGGTCCTCAGGTTACTAACCTATAGAACCAAAGGTTCTGAGGTTATTACCTTATCATACTAGGACTTAGATATATTCCTGAACCATCTTTTGTTTCTTTAATTTCAATTAAATCATCAACATTGTGGAGAATATTTTTAAGAACTCGTTTTCCTTCATCAACTAATTTTAATTTACTAATAAAATTATCTACTATTCCTTCACCCCTCGCAACTTTCTCTAACTCCCTATTATGACGTTTTTGTTCTTCTAATGCTGCCTTCTCTGATTTATTTTTATTTACTGCTTGTACAATACCAGCTGTCCCACCTGCAACACTTCCTGCAGCTGCTATGCCACCTATTATTAGGGGAATTAATGGGAGAATCCCGCCATTCTTTTCTTCTTGTAATTGAATATTCTCTATCATTGGTTTACTTATGTAATATTTCTTTTTGTTAATCGTAATAGTTTTAGGTGTATTTTTGTCAACAATGTTACGTAGTTTTAATTCAACAGTTTTATTATTATTACTTTTCGCTTGCGACATTTTTAATAAAAAATTTTAAGTTACCAAAAATTTTTAATCTATTCTAGTTATGAATAAATTTTAATTTACCAAAATTTTTAATCTATTCTAGTTACGAAAAATTTTTAAGTTAAGAAAAAATTTTAAGTTATCAAAAATTTTTAATCTATTTTAGTTATCAAAAAATTTTAAGTTATCAAAAAAATTAATTAATCCTAGCCATCTTTCCATTAAGAATTTCAATAGAATATTTTACATCTTCTAGCAATAAACCATAAGCCATCAATGAAGTTGTGGAATCTTTCTTTTCAATATTAATTGTTACATCGCAACCAGTCTTGATAATATCTTCAGATTGTGCACTTAAATCGAAACAGAAAACAGGATATAAATGTCTCCAATCTCCAGGAGTTAATTGTGGTTCAACTCCAAATTCTATACAAAGATTTCGATAAGAATCATATCCTTCCATAAATTGATTATTGGTATCATCGAATCTTAATGGATCAATTGGATATCGGGTTTGATTTAATGAAACTTGTAAACTTCGAATTGTATTAATATGAAAAAGATTGTTGTTCTTATCAAAACTTGGAGAATTATTTCTTTGAAAAGTTAGTAATAAATATCTTGGAGTATTCGCAGTTCTAGTAAAATGCCAGTTAAATCTTTGTTCGGAAAAAGTAACTGAACTAGCAGTACGCTTTAGAAAATTTACTGGAATTGGTTTGTTAGTATTTAATCTTTTTGCAATAGCCGTCTCAATCTCTAAACTAGGAGTAATATGCTTAATCCACCATTCAAGTCTATCAATTTTTAAATATGCTTTTTTCCAGTCTTACCAAAAAAGATTAATTCATTATTTGCTGTGCGATGAATTATTAACTTAAATTTTAATTGATATGATATTTTATCATAATCTAAATATCCGAATAATGGAGACAATGACCAATTAACTGTCTGTTTACTTTTCTTGTTAAATTCACGTCTTTCTTTATATGCATTATTATTTGTTTTATTGAAATGTTTTGCAATATTTTCTACATCTTTCGCAATTCCTGCGGTATCTGTTCCAGCGTGAGTTAAATCATCAACAATTATACCATCATTAGTATCAGGAAACCAACCTTCGATTTCATACTTTTTATTATTTTCACCAATTGTTACAAATCTAAGCACTGTATCAATTACACCTGGAGAATCACTTATTGTTTCTATATTTTGAGTTGCAACATCTAAACGCATTTGTGTAAATAATCTTGGAAAAAAATTATTCTCTAATGCAATATTATCGTTATCTGGTAATGGTGTTGTAAAATTAGCATATATAAATAAAGAATATTCACAATGTAAAAACGAATCAGGTAGATATATATATAATATAAATATAAATAACTCTGCTGATTATCAACTTCAAAAATTAAATCACCTCCGGTATTCACTCGACTGGAAGATCCGGGATTCATATCAATTCTTATATAGTCATTCTTTTTTTGATTGTAACTGACGAACGGAGGATCGTCTAATCTAAATTTATTTTCGATAAGCGAAGACATTTTTATAAAAAATAATTTGACTTTTTGTTTTTCTCACAGACAGAAAAAATTTTTACTAAAATATAATTTTAAAATTTTACTAAAAAAACTTTACTAAAAAATTTTACTAAAATATAATTTTAGAATTTTGCTGGACCAGCTCCGCTACAGCTTTGCTGGTTAAACCGAAGGTTGCTGCTCACGCCATTGCCTCTTATTTCTTCAATTGAACGTTCTATGGCTACGCCTGTTTTCTTCCCCGTTTTACTATCAGACGGAGCTCCGCTCCTCAAGGTTTCCCCCACAGCTATGTTAGCAATTTTGTTTTTTGTTTCCTCTGAAAGTTTTTTTTTTTTAGTTCTTCAGAATCATTCCTAAGTTTACGAATAGCTTCTAGTTGTTTTAATTCGTTTTGAGACTTAACAGCATTTGATATTGCACTAGCTGTACTACCTATAGCAGCTGCTCCTTTTGCAGCAGATGTAATCAAATCTTTATTATTTTTAATTAAGTTAACGATACTTCCAATACCAGAAAATATACCATCCCCTTCTTTTTGAACTGTTTCTACACTGCCATAATGGTAAACAGATTTCATAGATGGTTCATGAGCAATTTTTTGATTTGAAGCAAAATGTTTAAGATTGTGTTTATAAATTATAGGCATTTTTTAGGATTAAATTTGACTTTTGGGAAAAAATATTTACGTTAAGATTTACGTTTGTGAATGGACAACAACTTCGAGATAACTTTATTAATTGACTGTTGCACTTTATCTATTGCGTCAAGCAGCGTGTGATGTACTTTAATTTCTTTTCTATTAACTTGCATTTTCTGCTGATTAATCTTCAATGCCGTTTTAAGTGCATTTAACTTAATTTTAAGAACATCTAATTGTCTTTTAACAGCATCTAACTGTTCTTTATTTTCTTTAGAGTTTTCTTGTAAATTTTTCTTTAATTCATTTTCTAAATTGATTTTAAGAGTTTTCATTTTATCAACTTTTTGATTAAGTGAGTTTACTTCATTTATTATTCTATTCATCTTTTTCATTTGTTGAGTAATTTTAGAACTTAATTCATCAACACTTTTTTGGAATGTAGTTTGTAACTGCTTTAAATTTTTTTAAATTCTTTCAGGTAGATTTTCTATTTCATCTTCTAATTGTTCTTTCAATAATTTTATCTGATGTTTATTTTTAATGACTGCAGATTTTAACTTTATAGAAAGTAATATTAAAATGTTTGATTGTTCAGAAATCTTTTTAAAAAGTTTTGCTATATCTGCTTCTAGCTCTCTATCCTTTTTATCAAGTTTTAATAATTTTTCGTTTAATGATTTGTCATTAAGTTTAAACAACTTTAATTCATTCATCAGTGGAACCAAAACATCGTTGATATATTTTTCTTTTAAGTCATTGATTTGTGTATCAACATATTGTTTTATGTATTTTGTTGCGGAAGAATAGAAAGATGCAATGGACCAGATAAAACGTCTCCAGTTTTCATGATATAATTTTCTATTTCTATTTGTAATTCACGATTATTCGGGATATATGCACCTCCACCAACATTTGGTAACATCACTTTTTAACAATAAAAAAGTAATTTTTTTATATAATGAGAAAAAAAATTTTCTAATAAAAATAAAAAAAATAAAATTTTTTCTAATAAAAATAAAAAAATGGATAAAGCAAATTTAAAAAAATTATATTCGTCCGCATCATCCTGTTCTTCTTATTCGACGAGATCAACGGGATTTGAAAATAAATGTTTTGATAATAATAATAATCCATGTATAGATGTTAATATTTTATTTGAATTACAAGCCGAAATATTTAGAGAACAGACTAAAGGTTTACCTTCTATAGAAACTAATTCTTGTATTTTCCAGGTGATCCATTTATTAAATTTATGGATATTGTCAGTAAATATAATGATGTGGCTTATGTAGAATTAAATAAAGAAAATATGGTTATTATTGGACATACTAATGTTTACGGATTTATTAGAGCAGTATTACCAATTAGTAATACTGATTGGATAGAAAATAAAATTATCAATTATATCAATATTAGAGAATTAGTTAAAAAATTAAAATCTTTTTCCAAAGAAAAAATAAGATTATTTGTTGATGAACAAAACCAATATAATATTCATATTGAAAGTAAAAAACATAACGAAGAATTATTATGTCAAGTTTATTATAGAGACACTATTTATAAACAAGAAACATTAGAAATGCCGCAAAGATATGATGATGATACATATATAGGATTATATTCAAACTTAAATATTAATTTGTTAAAATCTTACATAAATGGTTTAGCTCAACAAGACAAAATTTATATGTGGACAACACCTTATACTATTAACAATGACCATAATCATACTAATTTTAAAGAATCTTATAATAATAAACGAACCGAAGGTTCTAGGGCTTTGCCCGATCTTAAAGAATCTTATAATAATAATAATAATGATGATAATATAGATGATGATTCTGAAACATCTGAAAAAGGTGTGAATGTTAATAAAGATTATAAAAATATTAGTAATTATAAAAATTTAAGTGAAGAAAAATTTATATCTCATACTGATGTACATGATATTAATACTACATATAATCAAAATTTATCTAAATTTCATTTTCTTACAATTGAAAATAATAATGATGGTATAGTTGAAGATACTGTTAGACAACTATGTGTCGGGTCTACAAAATTTAAATTAGGATTTACATCTAATCAATTTAAAATTTTATCATCTTTAATAAAAACTAAGTGATTCAGATTATGGTGGTGTTATTAAATTTTCCAAAAGAGATCAAAGACCAATATTTTTCACTATTATATTATTATCAAATAATAAATATAATTTAGAGTTAGATATTCCAATAAGAGAATGGTATCCTATCAGGGAATGGCATCCTATACCAAAAAGTGTAATTTATGATGTTGAATAATCAATTTATGATGATGAAGAATCAATTGATGATGATGATGAAGAATCAATAGTTAGTGAAAATAAATTTAAATTATCTTTTGATAAAACGTTATATGATAAAACTTAATATGATAAAGAAAAAAATAACTAAAGAACGTGAAATATATAATGATATATATTTACTCTCAAGTCCTTGATATTAGAATGTTTATATCTAAAATTAAAACACAATTTTTTTCTTTAAAAAATAAAAAAAATGGAAAATACCAAGTTTTATTGTAACTTATGTAAAAAAAAGTTGCAAACAAAAAGAAGTTATCAATCTCATTTAAATAGTAAATTGCATTTACAAAATGTAGAACGAGTTGATGAAGGAAATATATTAAAATTAAATAGTTATAAAAACTATCTAGAAACATTGCCTACTGATATAAAAGTTAAAAAAATGTTTGATGATTATTCACATTCGGAATATAAAAAAGTTTTTAATAGTGAAGATGAGACCATACAAACCGAAGGTTCTAGGGCTTGGCCCGTACCAGATGGAAGATATTTATTTAGCGATACTGATGAATTTGATGAAGCTGAACGAACCGATGAAGCGGAACGAACCGAAGGTTCTAGGGCTTCGCCAGTAACAGATATAAAATATTTATTTCATGAATCTGTTGAACATAATGAAACCGATAAAACTTTTTCTGATATTCTATCCAACTTTTTCAAAATATTTAAGAAATCTTTTAAATGTTATATGAATGTAGAAGTACTTTATACAAAAAATGGACCTGATGGAATTCCTGAAGAAATAATACAAGGACATTTTACAAATTCACAAGAAATTCATAATGTAAATGATATACAACCCATATTTGAATCGATGATAAATAAATTAGAAAATTGTATAATTGAAGCCCAGTTACGTGAATCTGGTTGGATATTTGTTAAAATACTATCTAAGAAAATAGTAATTGATAAATATAAAAATAATACTGGTGGTAGTTATGTTCCTTTACCTTTCAGTTCACCACAAATAATCAACATAAAAAATGAAGATGATTATTGTTTTCTGTGGAGTATTATAGCACATTTACATCCTGCAGAATATCACAAAGAAAGACTAAGTCATTATAATAAAGAAGAATACATAAAGGAATTTGATCTTTCGGATGGTTTAGATGAATTTTCATGTGATTATAATAGGTTAATAAAGTTTCATAAAAAGAATAAAAATTTAATGGAAGTAAATGTTTTTGAATTAAATGTGAATTATGTTTCTATTGGTAAAATTACTCCACTTTACTCAGATTCAAAAAAATTTTATTTGAATAATAAAAATTTATGTCAATCAGAAATAGTATATAATAAAAGAGGAAATTACATGCATCATAATATTTTTTACCAAGGAAATATAATATGTACTGAAAAATTTGAAATTGTTAAAACATTATCACCAATAATGATTAATCATAATAATTATAAAGGACGTAATTATAATTATGATTATGATTCCGATTATTTATCTTTATCTTTAGAATATCAACAAAAATTACAAAATTTAAATGAAATTTTACAAAAATGTAAAACAGATTATCAACAACAAACAAAAATATTAGTACAAGAATATGGCCATAAATATCAAAATAAGATAGAAACGATTCAAGAATTAAATGAAGAAAATAATGAAGACAATAAAGAATTAAATAATGAAGAAAATAAAGAATTAAATGAATGTCTAAAAAAATGTCAACAACAATATAAAGAACAATATGATAAAGAATATAGTTATCAGTTACAAATATTAAATCAAAATTATCAACAGTCTGAAAAAGATTTACAAAGACAAATTGATGAAACACATGAAATATATAAAGATAAATTTGAAAAATTAAAACAAACAGCACAAGCGAATATATTATGTTGTCAGGGTCATTTTATATTGTGTAAAGATGTTTCTATATTTACAAAAACTTCAGATAATGCTAATTTTCCTTGTCTCCAATGTATGACGAGCTTTAGAACTAAAGAAGAAATGAATAGACATTTGGAGAATTGCCAACAAAATGAAGCAGTTGAAAATACTTTTCCTAAAGATGATTATTTAGAATATAATAGACATTATTTGAAAAATAAAGTACCCTTTACTATTTATTGTGATTTTGAAGCATATAATGTTAATATGACACAAAAGCACGGGACATCGGAGATGTCTTCCAGGGCTTCGCCCGATTCTGAAAATGATAATTCTGAACAAAGTAAAGAAAAATATTTATTTGAACAAAAACCATTATGTTGGGGAATGTACATTCACTCAAATTATCCTGAATTATTTAAATCAGAATATTTTCAATACTATGGTGAAGATAGTTCAGAAATGTTTACAAAGAAAGTAGAAGAATTACAAGGACGTTTTTCACAATTGCTTGAAACAAATATACCAATGCTTCCATCAACGGATGAAGAAAAAATTAATTTTGTTAATGAAACAAATTGTTATTACTGTGGAAAAGAATTTACAAAAAATTATAAAAATGGCAAAGGTAGATATCTTGATAAGCGAAGCGACGGCTCTGCCGTCAAAGTAAAAGATCATGATCATCTAAATGGATTATATAGAGGTGCAGCACATAATTCTTGTAATCTTAATGCTAATAAATTTAAATATAACTTTGTTCCTCTATATTTCTATAATGGTTCTAAATATGATTTCCATTTAATAATGAAAGATTTATTTTCATCTGAAAAATTACAACAACAACAACAAATAAATGTACTATGTAAAACAGAAGAAGAATATTTTTCAATGCAATTAGGTTGTATTAGAATTTTAGATGCATTTAGATTTTTTACTCCTTATTCATTAGATGTTATGGGAAAAACTTTGAAATCTGAACAATGTAAAATATTAAATAAATATAATTTAAAACCTTTAAAAGGAATATTTCCGTATGAGTACATAACTGGAGATGAAACCTGTGGTTCACAGTCGAAGACTGATTTTAATTCTGTGAATAAAATTATGGAAGAAAAACAACTTCCTCCAATAAATAAATTTAAATCAACATTAAAACAATCACAATTATCTAAAGAAGATTATGCAGAAGCTGAAAAAAATTGGAGAGAGTTAAATTGTAAAACAATGTATGATTATACAATGAAATATCTACAGATGTATTAATCCTTGCTGATCTTTTTGAAAACTTTCGTGACATGTGTTTTGAATATTACGGAATAGATCCATGTTATTGTTATTCTACACCAGGTTTAACATGGTTAGCAGGATTAAAACATACAAATGTTAAACTTAAACATTATAAAGAAAATACATATGATAAATTATTATTTTTTGAATCTGGAAATAGATGTGGAGTTTCATCAGTTTTAGGTAATCGTTATGTACAGTGTTACAATAAAAAAGTAAATCCTGATGATTATGGAATAATGAAACCTTTATCTCCAGAAGAAAGCGATCAGTTTATAAAATTGTTTAATCAAAATATAGAAGGACTTATATCAAATGAAGATAGTCAAGCAGCAGTTGATGAATTCATGAGAGAAAACTATTTGTTATATTATGATTTTAATAGCTTATATTCTTCTTGCATGATACAAGAATTACCAACAGGTGAGATGGAATGGTGTAATATTCTTGATTATCAAAAAACATATGATGAAAATTATAATCATGGTTATATATATGAAGTTGATTTAGTATATCCTGATGAAATAAAAGATAAAACAAAATATTTTCCTTTCTGTCCCGAAAACAAAATTCCCAATATAGAAGATTTTTCATATTATCAAAAATCATAAATTCCTAAGAAATACAGACCAACAAAAAAAACTATGTTAACACAAAGTAATAAAGGAAAGTATGTTGTTGAAGGAAGAATGCTAGATTGGTATTTAGAACATGGAATGATTCTCACCAAAATACATCGAAAACTATTTTATCTAAAATCTAAATGGTTAAAAAATTATATAGAGTTCAATATTTGAAAACGTAAAATAGCTAAAAGAAATAAAGATGATTTTGGAAACGTGTTCTTTAAATTAATGAATAATGCATTTTATGGTAAGACTTTAGAAAATGTGCGTAATAGACAAAATATTGAAATAGTTTATGATAAAAATAGGTTTCAAAATTTAACAAGGAAACCTACATATAAAAGAACTACTAGATTTAGTGATGAACTATGTGCTGTACATTTACGTCGAATTAGCGTAAAACATTATAAGTTTAATTTTATTGGATTCACTATATTAGAATTAGCTAAACTATTTATGTATGGATTTATATATGATTATTTAGCACCTGCTTATGGCAAAAACTATAAATTACACTTTACAGATACGGATTCCGTTTTCTTAGAATTAACAATACCGTATAATTCTACACTTGTTAAAGAAATAGATAAAATAAAAGATATCATTCATCCTTCTGATTTATGTAAAGTAAAAGATGAATTAGAAGGAAATGAAGATTTCATAACAGAAGATAGATTTTTAAAATCTAAATGTTACTGTTATGATACAACTAATAATATTAAAACACAAAACATTAAAAGGAATTTCAAAGGCATCAGTGGCTAATCAAATAACATTTCAAGATTATAAGAATGCATTATTTAATAATGAAATAAAAACAGCATGTAATTATAGACTTAATTCAAAGAAACATAAAATGAACATAAAATGAAACATAAAAGAACATAAATTAGCATTAGATCCATTTGATGATAAAAGAAAAATTTTACCTGATGGAATAACTACTGAACCTTTTTAAAGTTTATTTATTATTATTTAAATCCGTCTAGAAAAAAATTTTGTTATTTAAATCCGTCTAGAAAAAAATTTTCATTATTTAAATCCGTCTAGAATAAAAATTTTTTATCACTCGGCAAACAAATCTTCTATAACTCTATCATGAATTTTTTTATCAATATTAATTGTAATGAAGCCATAATCTTTTGACCAAGCATTGTTACACGATTGTTTAAATTCATCTTTATTTCTTGGACATAAACCTCTTAACAAATCACTTAAGTTTCTTGCATTTATTTCAAATAGTATAAATATATTTGCATTCTTTCTAATAACACTTCCATCTAATGAATACATACTTTGTGTTAAATAAAAAACACTACAGTTATTATGTCTACCTCTTGTGAAATAATTTCTCTGAACTGACTGATTTCTATCATTAACACAATCATCAAAAATTACACAATGTTTCATTGTTTTATCTAGTTTATTAGGATCTTGCATATTACCACTATCATCTATTAATTGTATCTTTATATGCTTATTTTTATTGGATTCTACTAACTGATTATTTTTTGCTGCTTCTTCACACCACGAACTTATTTCTTCTTCATCTTCAGATTTTTTATATTCTTTGAATAATGAAGCAATTGCTGTTTTTTAAGATTATTTTCAAATCCATATTTTAAAAATTGATAGACGGGTTGTTCTGCTGTTGTTGTATAAATTATAAGATTGTTATAATCCAAAAAATTTGGAGTCGTTAAAATTTTAAATAATAGATACGTTTTACCACATCCTGATCTTCCGCAAATAACTGACAAAACTTTATTAGATAAATTTGGATGATGATTAAATTTAAGTTTTTTTTATTTAATGGTAGTACTTCACTCATTTTTTAATAAGAAATTTTATTTTTATTTTAAAAGAAGAAGAAGAAAATTAAACTTCTCTAGCTTCGCGTGGGAGTTTATACCTCTCGAACGGGAGTTTATACCTCCCGAACGGGGGTTTATACCTCCCGAACCAAAAGATCTATCATAATCTCTTCACCTCCAAAATTTATTTCTTGTCCTTTTTCATCAGTGATTCTAATGTTAATGTTGTTAATAGTTTTTCTTGTGATAGGGAAATATATTAATGTTTGTGGAATTACATTTAATCTATAACCAATGGGTACAGTAAAAGCTGGAAAACTGAATATTAAATTTGACAATTTACCATTTATATATCCTCCTTCAATAATGTCACAATGTACAACAATTGAATTTATTTCAGTTATTTTTGGAATCTTCTCACCTAAATGATAACCTTGACTATAGGTTTGTTTATTAAATCCTAATAGCTTTGACAATGATCTATCATGATTAAAATCAACTTGATGATTTTCGTCTAAAGTAAGAGAAAATTTATTAACTGCCGGTTCAACTGCAAAATGTAATTGTTTCTTATCTTTAAATGGTATACCTAAATGTCTCTTAATTTCATTTGATATTGATTCAACTTCGTAAGAACCAGGAAGAAAAGTTAGTATTTTCCATGTTTTACCTTTATCAGTAGAATATCTAAATTGGTCATTCACATCTTTTATAACATTTTGAATAGTGTTAAATGTGGAAAAACTAGTCAATGCAATTTGATAATTTTTATTTTGTTCTAAATGAAGAATGGGTTCTAAATTACAAGTGTGTGATGAAGTAGTTGTTATAATTTTTAACGTCGTACTAAATTTTGATGAACCCAAAATCTCTGTTAGATTTTCTAAATGATTATTAATTTTGTCTAAATCTGCTGATGATAATTCTCTCGAAGACATTTTTTAGTTAAAATTTTGAATAAATATCTTTTATAAAAAATTAGAAACAACAACATATTTCAGCTACGGGCGAAGCCCTTAAAGACATCAGAGATGTCCGGTTATACTTTTATAATCCTCTTCATTTAGAATCTTTTTTTCTAACAGTCTTTTCAATATAGCATGAATTTCATTGAAACTAGAATTATGTCCTTCTTTTATTGCAGATATTAAAATATTTAATCTATTTAGTAATTCTTGTGGATCATCTGGTAAGAATACAGTTGTTTCAGTTTTAAAGCCTTTTCCTACTTTAACTCCCGTTGATAATAAATTTTCTAATTGTTTATAACGTCTAAGAGATTTTACTGCACCAACTCTGTCTAACATGGCTTTATATTTTATGAGATCTTCTACAGCATAATTATTTAAATCTGCTCCTCTTAAAAGATCAACAAAATTTCTATCTAAATTAAAAGGAGATTTATCTGGTGAAAAAATTAAACCTCGAAAAGGTTGTGGAAATATTTCTTTTTGTCCGAGATAAAATCTAGGTATTGTTTTTCCATCTATAAATGAGATAGAATGTTCAAATTGCATAGATTTTGGTAATTTCTTATTAATGTTTGATTCTAGTAATCCATAGTCATCTGATATAGTTTTGTGCTCTGGATCTGTTATATCAATTTGTTTATCATTATTTGTAAGTTCTTTTTCAAGAGTTTTAAATGGTTTCATAGTTTTTTCAAAATCAGTTTTTACTTGCTTGGTTTGCTGCATTTTTTTAAACATATCAGATTGAATACCAGCTTTTATCATTCTATGTTGAAGATGATTTTCTTTCATAATATTTCTTTGTTTTATTAACTCTTCTAATTGTTTTATTCTTTTTAGATTATCAGCTTTAATTTTATCCATTTTTAAAATATAATATTTGAATTTTGTGGTAACATTGGAATACAGCAAAAACATTTTACTGAACAAATTATTTTTTTATTGCTTTGTTGTCTGACATCTTTTCGTTTAAAGTTTTCTCGTTTTAAGTTTTGTTTAATAAAGTTTTGCTTAAATTTTCGCTTAAAGTTTTTAGCTCTTCTAAAAAAATTTTGTCATTTTCTTCATTAGAAATTTTACCATCACTAAGAGTTTTACCATCACTGGAAATTTTGCCATCCTGTTTATTCTTATCATCAACTTTTTCTGACTGTAATTGAAATGATATTTGATTTACTTCATTAGCTATTTGATCAAATTTTTCAATCTCATCTAACGTAATAACATTATCATCACATACTCTTTGAAAGTAGTAATGTAGTTTATCATAGACTTCTTTAATATGTAAATGCTTAGTTTTTAATGATTTTCGTTTCTTAGTTATTAAAGATTTATCTAACATTGTAACAAGTGAAGTTGCAAAAACACCCGTACCTGTTAAAGCTGTAGCAACTACTGGAATTAATAAAACACCTGAAGATATAACAATTGTTAAAGCACCTAAACTTATTGTTAAGAATATGCCAATTCCTTGTGTTACATTCTTAACTTTAGACCATCTCTTTCTTAATTTATCATAGTGCTCTAATCTTAATAATAATTGAGATTCCTTATTTTTCATATAACGTACTCTATCTTCATGTTTTTCTTTATTCATTTTTTCAATGTCCATTAAAGTAGAACTACGTTCATATGATAACGAAGGATATATTCTTGCGGTTTCTTCCACTTTTGTTTCATCCACTTTTGTTTCTTCCATTTTTAAAGAAATATTTTTAGTCACACGATATATTTTAAAAACCTGAAAGATGGAGAAAATTCATGAATTTGAAATTCTCAACTTTTATGATTTTCGGTGTCCTGGAACGGTCATGATTTACAAGGTAAAAATTGTAATCCACAAATTTTGAGATTCTCAACTTTTATGATTTTCGGTGTCCTGGAGCGGTCATGATTTTGGGGGTGAAAATTGTAATTCTCAAATTTGAGATTTTGAAAAATTTGAAAATTGGGTATTTTTAAAAACGCCCAAATTTATGAATTTAGGTCTTCATAACCTGAAAAAGGGTTCAAATTCATGAATTTATGTCGTTTTTAAAAATGCCATTTTTTGAAAAAATGGTACTTTTTGAATGGACTAAATTCATGTATTTAGGTCTTAATAACCTGAAAAAGGGTTCAAATTCATGAATTTATGTCGTTTTTAAAGATACTATTTTTTTGAATTTTATGGTGTCCTGGAACGATATCAAAATTTGAAATTTGACCACCATAGACCTTTCTCCATTCTCTAATGTGTTGAATGGTAATACATAGAAAGCGAGATATTGCATTGTAGCGGTGTCATCAATCAGCCTTAGTTGCGATGCACGCTAACAGATGGTGTACAGCTGCTGCTCTCCTTGATTTTAACACCTCTCTTTACTTCACTTTCCACTTGTAATCTCTTCGCCTTATCTTAATTACCTTTCCATCCTGTCACTTGGCGAATGTAAAGCTGATGATAATAATAACACAACTTCTCTGACTGCGAGACAAGACGGTGTTCTAAAAACTCTCTCTCCGGGCTGTTAGAGACTAGAATAACTTACTTTGGTGATTTACCTTACTACAGTCATCATAGACATTATCCAAAACCTCTACAGCATCATACCTGAGAAAAAAATGAAACAAACTTCAATTCAAGCCAATGATAGTTTCCTTCATTAATTATGTCAATGAGTATACGAGTATTTATTCATTGAGCAAAAGGATTTATCATATCCAATGCAAACAAATTTTCTATTTGAGGAATTGAATACAAAAAATTCATAACAGCGAATATGTGATCTTCAATCAAATTTCGATCAAGATTCGTATATAAGATTGAAAAATCGAAAACTTGTAATGAATGAACTTGCGTCGAATTTAATCTGCGTATAAATTTGTAGATTTTTTACTCCAGGAGTCCATAAACAATCGAAACCGCTGATTTTCTTAATTGCCATACATTATCTGTGAAAATTGTTGCGTAAAATGCTCAATGCTGAATTTACTTTTATGGAAAGCTTTTTCGATGTGCAGTGTCGTGCACCTGTTGTGAATATAAATTTGCATGGAGTTTTGTGAAATTTTGGTAATTTTCTATCTTTTCACTGGCAGATACTTTGAACTCGCTTTTCATAATTACTGCATGTTGCTCAATTGCATTCTGCGATAAAATTTGCTCTGGACTGTAGGTATCATTACCTGATATGTTCGACATGGAAATATCAATGCCCAACTCGGCTAAGAGAATTTGGAGATAAGAAATTTTGCATTTTTGCAAATGAAGGCATAATCATTGGATACTTAATTAACTGGTATAATTATTAGGTCATTCTGCAATTCTTTCAGATTTTTGCCAATTTTGACATTTGTCTTGTGTCAATAACTGTGTGCATGAAATCTATTCGAAGATTTCTTGGTAAGATATATCTGATCTTTAAATCAGTGTCATGATTCTTGACTTCAACGCTGAGAGTAAGGTAGCCTCGAGCTTTATGTGAGGAGGGTGATTGGACATCCAGCTGGATCAAAAG
This sequence comes from Prostheceraeus crozeri, assembly GCA_907163375.1. Lineage (NCBI taxonomy): Eukaryota > Metazoa > Platyhelminthes > Polycladida > Euryleptidae > Prostheceraeus > Prostheceraeus crozeri. The sequence continues at coordinate 663,544 of CAJQUW010009496.1, read as the reverse complement.
CAAGACCTGTCAACGGGCGGATGAGCTCGTTAGACCGAGTCAACGCCCATCACGTCTTCCCTTTTCTTCATTCTCTTCGTTTTTATTTGTTATTTATTCTATTCGCTATTGATGTTAGGACATTGATTCACATGAAATGCCAGGCTAAAGACATAGAAGTGCATATTACTTGGCCCCGCGGCAAGTGGACACCTTTATGCCGCTTAAAGATAAGGAAACTCGGACTTCAAACCCTGAGGAGTAAACCTCACATGCAGCAAGTCGATGACTGGATGGCAGAGGGTAAACTGTCTTGATTGTGAGCTCGTCGAGATACCTGGCAAACCTCGGCAGATGGCATCAATAGCCCTAGCCCAGCCCAACCAACATGGTCTGGTTGGTGGTAACAAGCCTCCTGTACTCTCAACTATGGCCAACGCTATAAAACGGATCCCGAAAACCCGTTGGCAACCTTTTATCATGATACATACTCTACAGAACCCCCGTGTGTCACAAGGCAATGCAACATGAACGAATTGGGCCAGAACATCGCTTCTATAAAGCGGCCGGTGGTCACCCTATAACTAGTGGGGGAGGGCGAAGATGTTCAACCTATCATGTCTTGGAGGAATGCCATCTTCTGCGCGGAGATCCCAATTTATCGGGACAACGGAAACCACGAGTTACCATAGACAAACTACAACAAATCCCTTCAAAGAAGACCTTAGCATCGACGGAGACAATCGAATCGAGGACCTGTGGGAAATGTGGCAAAAATATTGGCTACCGTAAAAAGTACTACTCCACCAAGTGCAAGTGCCACCAAGTGCAAAAATGGTGTTACCAATATTGCTCAGCGATGACCAACGATCAAATCAAAAATATACACAAAAATGATTGGAAATGCATCAACTGCATTATCCCCAGTAACAACGATAACCACAGTACCACGGGCATAGAGATAAAACAAAAAGACAATATCAAAAAATCCAAGAAAGAAGCTATCTTCAGAATCCTACAAAGGAATGCAGATTGTCTAAGAACCAAGAAAGAAGAATTACAAAAAAACTACAAACAGAAAACTCTGACTTGGCCCTTATTCAAGAAACCAAACTTCGACAGTAAGATAACATCCACATAGACGGCTACTCCATTATCAGAAAAGATAGAACCACACGCCGCAACTCGAGAGTAGAAAACAACAGAATGGTGGCCATGGTGATCAAGAATGGAATAACGTTTTATCGAACAGGCATTGCCAATAATGAAGATAACACCACGGAGTTGATCACCGTCAATATTATCAAAGATGGAACTGACATCGAATTTGCAAACATTCACATTCCCCCATCAATAACACAGGAAATGACGATATGCAGCAAGACTTCAAAGCCAGTAGCCTTCCGTGGCAAGCAGACTTCATTGGAGGATGTGTGAATGCACACAGCGAGATCTGGGACAATGGTAGACAAGAAAACGAGATAGGACAAGACATAGCAGATACTTAAGAATAGAATCACTTCATCATCCTCAATGACGGAACCAAAACATTCACATCTCGTGTTCATGGAACGCAAACAACGCCAGACGTTAACATGTGCAAGAAAAAGTGGGAAAGAATAACCACCTGGAAAGTTACACAAGATATGGGCTCAGAACAACTGCCGATCGAAATAATGATTAATGCAGAAAGATAAGACGAAGAAATTCTAGGAAGATCGAAATTCAATTTCAAGAAAGCAAACTGGGAACAATACAAGGAAGTCTCCACTTATCTACTGAAGAAAGTTAAGATTTCAAAAAACAGCAACATAAATAAACTCAACGAAGAAATATGCAAAGCATTAATCACAGCTACCAATAAGTTCATTCCCGAGATAAATAGGGAAAAACCGAAAATCTACTGGATTGAGGAGTGTCAACAAGCTGTTGATAAAAGAAGAAAGGCTATGAATGATCTTGAAAGAAACCCAGGCAATGAAGAAAGGAGGAAATCATATATTGAAGCCAGCAAGAACTGCAAAAAAATTATAACCGATGAAAAAGTCAAGTCATGGAAAGAGGCTGTTAAGACCTTAAAACAAACTCCAGGAGAGTATGGCAGTAGTAAGTAAAACTCCACTTCTGGACCGCGCAAGATGGCGGCCATCGCTGCGTCCCCCCCCCCTCTGGCACGGCAGAGTGTCGTGGTCGGCCGCCGTGGTGCTTCGTGTCTGAGTCCCCCCCCCCTCTGGAACGACAGAGGTTGTGGTCTGTCGTGGTGTGCCGGCCGGGTGGGTCCACGTTCACAACATGTTCGCTGACGTCCCCCCCCCTCTGGAACGACAGAGGTTGTGGTCTGTCGTGGTGTGCCGGCCGGGTGGGTCCACGTTCACAACATGTTCGCTGACGTCCCGCCCCCCTCTGCAACGACAGAGTGTGAGACTCGGGTGAGTTGGTCCGACCGCCTGGTTGACGTGGGCGACCGTCTAGGTTGACGTGGGCGACCGCCAGGATTAGTCTTGAGGCTATAGTGTGTGATGTTTTTGGTGTGTAGCGTCCAAACGAAGCATCGGATGAGAAAACGGAGGCCAGATTCGGAATCTACGTGAAATTTTGGGTTAGGAAGGATGTTTCCAGCGAAATCGGAGAGAAAAAATTTTCGGCTGACGTCCCCCCCCCCATGGACAGCTTGCTTCCAGTGGACGGATTTTGTCGTGCGATAGCTCGTTTGAAAGCTAAGAGTGAGACAAATTCAGTGAAAGAATCGGCTTGTTCGTATCTGCCTTCGTTTAGATGTGAGACGCCATTTAAGATTTTGGGACATTGGTGAAAAACGACAGAGTTAGAATTTGGGACGTTTTGGGCTGTAGCTTCAAAACGAACTATCGGATTGGTAAACGGATGCCAGATTTGGAATCAACTTGATGTTATTGTCCAATGAGGATCATCATCCAATGAGAATCAAGCATTTCTTTATAAATAGCGAGCCTTCCACAGTGAGAATCATTCCATCGTTGAATCACACGAGTGACGGACGCACATTTTCTCTCTCTCTAGTTCCCTGTTCTATTATCCAACTAAAATGGTAAGTCGCTACTTCCCTCCCTCTCCTCCCTTGAACGTAAACTTAATACAATCTTTTTTCATTTTCAGGCATCTACTCCATCTGCTGCACTAGTAGGACAAAATGGCGGTCAAACGTTACAAGGTTCGCTACGGTCAGATCATCTACAACTGAGGCCAGTGGAAGAAACATCCAAGGTACATAATCCTACACCGCTACAGCGTAAATTTAAACAAGCCTTGCGTTATGATGATCATAGCGTAGTACTCCAAACGGGAATGCTCCCTTCCACGGATGTCAAGATAATGCACAATCAGTATGGGGACTACATACTGATCCCCGTGAGTCCGTACATTCGCCACCAACTTGATATTATTGAGGAGTACGTGACATTAAATATGGACATTCCTACTCCTCTTGCTCAAGAGTGGAAGGCGAGAGATGACAAGGATACTCCCTATAGAAAGATTTGGGATGGTAATCACATTTGCCTACCGGTATCACATTGGTGTACTTACTATAAGAAGGAGGGAGATCATTCAATACCCATCAGATGTGATGAGCTCGGAGAAGGTACTTGGGATATCCTTTTCAAAGTGAATGGGCTATATTATGGTCGACACAAGGATAATAAAATAGCCTCTCTCTCCATGCATATGGAATCCATCCTATATATTCCGAAACCACCCAACGTGGACGACATAATTGATCAAATCCTTAACAGCAGTGGTACGAAGCGCAAGTCGGAGAAGAATGCTACATCAAAACGCAAATCAAAGAAGGAGAATTGCTAGTCCTTTCCTAACTCTACCCTATGACAATTCGCTTATGTGCTTTGAGTGTCGTAGACGTGGTCTTATTAGATACATTTTACTTCTTCGTTGCCATCATATCATTTGTGTATTTTGTCGTGAAAAGCATCGATGTAATTCTTCATTTTGTAATATGTTATAGAACGTTTCCTTAGATGTGTAAATTTCCGTTTTAGGCTTCTATCATCATTTTTATGGATTGTGAGGGTGAACCTGTACAGGAGCTCAGTGCTATTGCTATGAACAATTGGACATATCAGATTGTTAGTGTCTATCATCAACATGCCAACTGCGATCCCAATGTTGATCAATGGGCGAGAAAACACATTCATGGACTTAATCTGAAATATTTGCAAGACTATGGCTTTTCTTGTGAGAGTGCTCTTCTTATTGACTTTAAACGATGGTTAGCTGCTTTCAATGTTATACGCATCTTTTGTAATAATCCTGGTAAGGAGAGGAAAGTATTTCCCAATCTAATCATTGATGATATTTTGCTCCCACCTTGGGATAGTAGAGTGAATCAACATTATCATGAAGTCACAAAACGTTTTAAGGATTTGTGTGTTCCTATTTTGTCTGTTCGTTGTAGTAGCTACGTTCATAACCAATGCTTCTTTCCTCCTTACCTCAACACTGCCAAAGTCCTGTATGGTTATCATTGCTCGCTGTATGATAGTTACCAGCTGTATCTATTTTATCTCTTTCAAACCATTGATTTATAATGCATGCTTGTTACCATTATTCAATAAATGTTACTATGAGAAGAGTTGTTGTTTTCATGCAATGGATGGGTTAGATAAAGGGCGATCATGTCTTTCTCAAACGACTGCGGAACATTACGTTTTCATAGGCAAAGTTTAAAAGGAGCTGTTCAAGATTATGTGATAAAATTTCATAAAGATGAGACCGACATCGAAGCAGTGGTCGATGATGCTAGCACTCTATTTCTAGAGTTAATGAATACATTCTCTGATAGCATTATCATGGCGCGATTAGTTGCGAAAATTAAGTTTAGTCATTTTGGAAAGGAAGAGGTGGAAAGTCGCTCTTTCCATTTTGCTTCTTATTCAATGGAAGTGGTAGATCACCCCCAAGAATTTTTTAAAAGACATATGATAAAAATTGCTGAACGTCTTAACGCATTTAACCATCATGGTAGCAGTCTAGTGATTGAAGCGATTTCAGATATTCACATTCAACTTTCCATAAAGAAAAATTGAAAATGCAGTGGTACTTGATTGTAGCACAACTGGTTTTCGAGCTATGTCTGCTCACTCTCGAAGTATATTCCTTCTGTACATGCGTCTATTATTTAGAAAAGGCTAGCAAATTCATATCTTCAAAAAGACTTGCTATAGACATCAGTAACGGTGAAACTATGTGTTGCGATGTATGTAAGCGAAAGGATGGAAATGAAAAGCGCATCTTCAAGAGATGTAAGCATGCTTTTTGTCAACGCTGTTTCATACGTAATTGCATTCAACTTTGCCAATGTAACCACTGTGACATTGCTCATTTCGAGTGTCACTTATGTCGCAATAGTTAGTACCTATGCAAATGTGGTAAAGATAGGTTTTAGCAAAGACTAACACGGAAAATGGCGAAACGTAAAATGACGAAACGTAAAAGTCAAAAGTTTTCTTCAGCCATTCAAGCTCTCCGACGAATGAAAGCAAATCAGCGATACAATGCTATACGACATGCTAACGATAAATTCATTTGTGAAATTATTTCTCATGTGAGGAAGTTGAGGACGAAGAAATTAGCGCCAAAACAACGAAAGTTACTTAAGCGATATGCTACGAAATTGCGTTTCATCTCCAATCCTAAAGTCGCCCTTCAAAGAAAGAGGAAAACTCTAACACAAAAGGGCGGTTTCCTTTCAGCAATACTTCCAATGATAGCTCCTGCCGTGGGCAACCTATTGGGAAATATCTTTGGCTCTAAGCGTTAATTATGCAAATGTTGAGTCTCAAAGTAATAAAATGGATTTCAGACTTCAATGTGATAAAGTTCTGACTGTATCAGGTCCATCTCATGCAGGTAAAACTGTTTTCACGCTGAATTTATTGGATAAAAGAAGGGAGTTGTTTAAGGAACCTATCAATCGAGTGATTTGGTGTTATGGTATTTATCAACCGTCGCTGTTTCAGGAATTGCAAAGTCGCAACTTTATTCGACATGAAGGAATTATTCCAGTGGATAAACTTCAGTCTAATGATGTTGTTGTATTGGATGATTTATTAAAAGAAAGTAAGAATTCAAAAGATGTTACAGATATGTTCACTCGCGCAGCACACCATAAAAGGTGTTTTATCATCTATATTACACAAAATTTGTTTCCTGATGGAAAAGAAGCTCGTACACGAAACCTGAATACACACTATTATGCTATTTTCAAGAATCCGCGAGATAAAAGTCAATTTGAAATTTTAGCGCGACAAGTTGCACCCAGAGGATCAAAAGCCTTAATTGAAATTTTTCAAGCAGCTACTGAAAAACCATACGGTTACTTATTCATTGACTTTACGCAAGAGTGTCCGGAAGAATTTAGATTTCGAAGTGATATTTTGAAAACTCCCATGATTATCTACAAACTATGAGTTCTTATTCTCGCATGATTGTTATTCCTCAGGATGAATATGTACAATTGACTGCCATGCAGCAAGTAAAGCAACCTCTTGCAAATCAAATGTATAGGAAAGAAATAGATTATCAGCAAAATGTTCACATCAAAGATCCACATCGTGCTGTATTATTACAATCGGAAACTGTTGAGCAATTGAAAAACTTGAAGAATAAGATGCGTGACTCTGTATCGACTGCTACACCTTTAGCATCTCGCGCACATGCCATATCTCTTTTCAACAGTATTGAACCCCATCTCAATGTAAATGATAGAGGAGAAATCATTACAGATGAAAATAAAGTGATTGATGCTTCACGTTATGAAGACTTGATTCAGTATGCGACACGTAGAAAGCGCCGTCAGGGCTATGTTCCACCTGGTTGGTCATACTTTCTTAAACTATTGAAAAAGCATAATGTGCCAAAATTTGCTTTAAATAATGAGACATTGAAAGAACTTGATTCAACAGTGGCTACTACTCCAATGCTTCAGGCGATGAAAATGCCAACAAATTGGTTTAAGACGTCACCTGCTACATCCCCTCCCACACTCACTAAGCAAACAAGGGGAAGAACTCGACGTAGATCTGTATCGCCACTAAAACTGGTAAAAGGAAAACGTAAAACAGCTCCTCCCAGGAAATACATGTTCTCAGACTATTAATATGAAGCAGATGTGTTGCTTGCCATGTAATGAGCCGCCAGAGGTGAATGTCGTTGTCACTTGCACTTGCTGCGCCAGCTCTCATAATGAAACCCCTAAGCAATGTGAACACGATCGCAAAACCGCTAAAGCTAAATGCTGCAGTTGTTGTAAATGTAGAAAGGGAAGAAAACAAAAAGATGAGAAGGAGGAAAAAGAGTCAGCCGTCATCGACTGAACGTTTGAAGTCAATCTATTATGATGTAAAACATCCGGCAGGATTTGCATCTATCAAGAAATTATCAAAAGCGAGTGGTCTTCCACAATCACAAGTGAAACGATGGTTAAAGGGTCAGGCTACCTATACACTCCACAAACAAGCGAAAAAGAAGTACCGCACCCGCCATTATATTGTTCATGACATCGATGAACAGTGGCAAGCAGATTTGTGCGATGTTGCCTCCATTTCAAAACATAACTCGGGCAATAATTTTATTTTAACCGTCATTGATATTTTCTCGCGTTATGCGTGGGCTCAACCTTTAAAAACTAAAGAAGGGAAAGGAGTAGCAAAAGCATTCCAAACAATTTTTCGAGAAGGTCGCATTCCAAAAAGAATTCAGAGTGATCAAGGAAAAGAGTTTGAAAATCAGCATGTGACAAGATTATTTGAGAGGCATGACATTGAGTTGTTTAGTGTAAAGAGCGCTTATAAAGCTGCACTCGTTGAACGTTTTAATCGCACATTAAAAAATCGTTTGTGGCGACATTTTACTGCCAACTTGACACAAAATTGGACAAAGGTTCTACAAGATACACTCCATGCCTACAATCACTCTATCCATCGTTCTATTGGACTCAGACCAGTAGATGTAAATGCTGACAATGTAGATAAAGTGCGCGAATCATTCCAACGTAAACGCACTCATGTGAAAAGTGATGTGAAAATTGGCGATAAAGTTCGTATCTCAAAAGTGAAAAGTGTTTTTGCTAAAGGGTACCTCCCGAATTGGACAGAGGAGGTATTTACAGTATCAAGGATTAATCAAAAAGACTCTCCGACCACCTACAAGTTGAAAGATTACGATAATGAAGAAATTGAGGGTAGCTTTTACCGCGATGAGATTGAGGTAGTCACTGAAAGTGAAACATATTTGGTAGAGAAAATCATTCGATGTAAAAAACGGCAAGGTGAAGAATGGTGTCTTGTTAAATGGACTGGTTATCCTTCAAGTATGAACTCTTGGATGCGTCGTGCCGACATCTTTCATCTAAGTGATCGACAGTGATTCATGCAAAGTTGTAACTAACAATGTTTAGGGTTTGAGCTATGAATCCAACTGCCTCATTTTATTCACGACCCTCCTACGTAAGTGGTGGAGGACAAATTTACATCGGTGCTCGCCGCCAACGTGGAGGTAGCATACTTGGTGCACTGAAATCTGTTGTAGCACCTCTCATATCCAATGTCGGTAGATCTTTAAAACGAAATGTTTTAAGTAATGCCGTTGGCTTTGCTGGTGATGTTGCTAGTGATCTTTCCAGAGGTAGAAGTTTTAAGAGCAGTTTGTTGAATCGTGGGAAGGAACGCGGTTTAAAAACATTGAAGCAGACCATTGCTGGTGTTACTCAAGGAAAGAAATCACCTAAACGAATGAGAAAAGGAAGGAGGAAACATCGCGGAGCTGGTAAGGTGCGATCTTCAGTCAAAAGGCATTCACGCAAACGTCGCAGAGGCTCTAATCATTCATCAGGCGCTAAACGACGACGCTGCTATAACTTCTAATCATGGAGTGTAAAACTTCCGGTTTTTGTTTGTTCGATCAACAAGCCATACAGACAGATATTCTTAGTTCAAGTATTGTAGATTATCATCCTCGAACAGCTGAGAATGCTGGCCCCATTGAATTTGTTATTCCTGGTGGTAGTGATGACTACATAGATTTGAGTTATGCGATGCTTGATTTGAGGTTTAGAATTCAGCAAGCAGATGGAACTGCTATTGACGATGCACATAAAGTTGGACTGAACAATTTACCATTGACTACATTACTTCGCGATGTTTCTCTAACGATTGGAGAGCAGCAGGTGGAAGGTGGTCAAAGCGATTATCCCTATAAATCATATTTCAATCATGTATCACAGTTTCATCCAGCAGCACAAAAAAGTCATATGGAAGCCATGGGATGGTACAGAGATGAAGCAGGAAAATTTGATGTTGAAACAAACAGTGGCTTTGTAAAGCGATCTGCTATGATTAAAGATAGTAGAGTATGTCAGCTATATGGTCCGCTGAATTTAGACTTCTTTAGACAGTCAAAGTTTTTACTCTGTAATACCAGCATGCGACTCAAGCTGACATTGAATAAGCCTGAATTTGCGCTGAATGCATTTGCTAAAGTTGACAATTTTAGAATTCATGTGGAAGATATTGCACTTTACATTCGTCGAGTAGTACCGAATCCAAGTGTCATTAGAGGGCATGCTGAAGGTCTTAACCGCCAAAATGCCATTTACCCCGTTCAGCATACAAAGCTTCTCACCTTTACAATTCCGAAAGATCAAAAGAGTTTCATGAAAGATGGCCTCTTTCCATCGGAAGCACCGAAGCTCCTCATGGTGGCAATGGTTGAAAATGATGCATTTAATGGTAATATAAAGAAGAATCCTTTCAATTTTAAACACAATCAGTTAAGTGAAATTGCTTTACGTGTTAATGGTGTGAGTCATCCTGGTCCACCCTACAAACCAGATTTTGCTTCGGATCAATTTATGCGCAGTTATGTTGATTTTATGGATGTCTTTGGCTTTTACAATACGGATGATACCAACGGACTGACTATGAAAGAGTTTAAGAGTGGATATACTATTTATGCATTTGATTTGACTGCTGACAGCGATATTAGTGCACCCTATCGTCAAGCGAACGTGCCTCATAATATTCGTTTGGATTTGACGTTCAAAAGAACACTACCTGAGACGATCAATGTATTAATTTATGCAGTCTTCGATTCAAATATTGAAATTACAAAGTATCGTGACGTGATTCTTCAGTATAATCGTTAATGAGTTGGTTGACTGCTGACGATATTAAGACTAAAGTGCAGCGTAATGCAGACGAAGCGACGTTGAAAGCTTTCGATAATGTCTATTCACTCGATACCTTACCACCTGCAGTAAATCACTATCCCATCTTTATTGTGCTAAACACTCATTCACAGAATTTAGGCGGTGAGCATTGGAAAGCGATCTTTATTGGAGAAGACCGACGTGGTGAACTATTTGACTCTCTTGCTCAACCTCCAAATATACCAACACAGCAGTGGTTGAGAAAACATACGCGTCAATATCAGCGAAATGAACGCATACTACAACATCCACTTTCATCAACGTGTGGTGCTTTTGTACTGTACTTCATCTTAAAACGTTTACATGTATCTCGATTTGCATCTGTTATTCAAAACTTTTCATGTAATCCATCCTCTAATGAAAAAATGATTTGTAAGTTCTATCATGATTTGAAATAAAAACATCATGTTGGAAAAATTGTTTTTTATTTTACAATCCGCTGGGTACGTACATACTCAATGAGATAGTCTAGGATCATATTTGCTTGTTCATGAGATTTTAGTCCAGTAATGATCACTTTACTATTATGAAAGATTGCCACATGCACAGGCAACCAACAACTAATGAGAGCTGCAGGAAAAAGTTCGGGTTCATAACACAAACTGTAACTGCTGGTACGAATCTTCAAAAATGATAGACTGTCACTCAATTGAGTAGAGATCACCATATTGTCCACAGTCAGATTCGACATCACACACCTCTCCCTCTTCCATATCCGACGTAGTAGTCTCTGTAGCTCTAAGCGCATTGACTGCGCCGATGAATGAGAAAGGGCGCCGAGAATCTGTACAGTCCCATTTGGGAAGAGTTGAAGATTCCGTGAATTGTTCATCTTCACCACTAACATTTGAGGACGGCCCGGGTAATACTTGCTGTTTGGAAGCTGTTGGCGTAATGTTGTGAGATCGATTTTGGTGTAGAGTCTGAAGCGACGGAGAATGTTGACGATGGTGTAGCGATGGCGCTTCATGATGAAAGAATGAGTAAATTGAGCGATGTACCTTCCTTTTATACTTTTCCCAACTACCTTGATGAAATGTGAAGTTAGTATGAAGTTGGGAATGATAGAGTTGAATTCGCCGATTGTTGACGCGCAGCCAGATGCGATTTCCAATACGTGAATGTCTTTTCATATAGAAGTATTTCAAGTCCTTCATGATATGATGTAGAGATTGAAAATGACGATAAGATAAAACAAACTCTCTTCTCACATTTCCAGTTGAATCTTTGAAATAGACGTTTCGATCATGATCCGTTTCAATACGTTGTAGGGAATCTAATTTCCAACTCATGGTGCGTGGTAATCATATCTGATTAAGATTTGCATAGTAGGGCGATGAACTCACGACGAATAAATGTCATGATGGAGCGATGTATGTATCTTCTATACTTCTCCCAATTGTATTTGCGAAATGAGAAACAGTTTGCGGAATGAGAATGGTAGATTTGAATTTCATTTCTGTAATGTTGAAGCCAAACTTGATCACCCAAGGAGATGAATCTTAATGTTTCAAAATATTCCAAATCCCTCATGATATCATTGAGGTTGACAAATTGTCGCCATGTTAATGTAATTCCTCTTGATGTATGACCATGAGAATTTTTGAAATGTACGTTTCCATCACGATCAACTCTGATATATTGTAGAGAGTCCAAAATCCAAGTCTTCATGATGTTATGCAAAGTTGCAGATTAGCAATATAAAAATGTCGTTTTATCATATTTTGCTTAGCAATGCGGCTACAAAGAGATTTACTAGCAATCGAGCCGCACTCTTTTCTACTCCCATTGATCATGCACAACAGCTAAATGGGAATTGGGAAGTGGGTGTCACTCAACTTGTTTATAGCAACTGTGTCTATACTTTTGATCATGAGGTGATGACTATTAATATGAGGCGTACAGCTGCTTATCAATGTGAAAAGGGGTGCCGAGTATACATTCCACAGTGGCCAAAGAAAGATCTCTTATCATGTAAAAAGTTTATATATGATTTCTTGAATAAAGCGTGTAAACATATTGTCCAATTTACTCCGCACAATGATGATTATAATTATGTACATCATGTAGTTGAGAAAGATTGGATTGTTGGTTTAAGTCCAAGTTTAAGAAATGATTTAGGCTACCTCGCTAGCGCCTTAACAAGCTATGATAATTTTAACGTTAATTACCACATAAGTGGTCATAAACAGTTAATATATCGAGAGGAAGCTTATTATGTAGATCTTATTCCAAGAAATGAGAAGACGTTGGTGAAGAAGATTGTGATTAAGCCAAGAAAGACAAACATGACTCCTGAAACATTATTGAAGAAATTTAATTATCTCCTTCGAGTAGATGACAAACAAGTGGCAACATTGACTTATATTAAATCATCTAATCATATTGCAATAAGCAAATTAAATGATGATGATCTAGTATTAGTTTGTTCAAAAGATTTTCATCAGTTCTTACGACATCGTTCTGCAGCTGTTCATGGAAAATCTGATATGCAACATTTACCATGTGAAAGGTCAAATCAATTTGATACAGAATGGGCCGTATCTTTATACAGAAAGTGTGTAGAGCCTTTTGGTGGTTTCTTACATGAAACAAGAGTGTTGATGCCTCGCATTATTACTTCGGTTAAATTGGTTGTAGATTATTTAAATGAAGTGATTAATGAGCAACATATTTCATTTTCTGAAAAAGAAGGTACTTTGTCTCTCACTATAAATGGAAAAGGTATTGAACTAATTATGGATAAAACTCTAATGGACATTTTGGGTTTTGATCAAAATATCTTTAAAAGTGGTACTGTAACCAAAGCTAGCGCAGACATGTCGCTATCGCGTCGTATTAACTATTTTCAGATATATTCCAATATTGGTGAAGATGTACGTGTGGGAGATGTTGAAGCTCCATTGCTAGCAATGATACCATACCAGCCAAAAAGCTGCAGTATTTTATCTGAGCATACTTTCAAGAAAGTGCATTATACAAAGCTGAAATCAAACTACATCCCACAAATTGATATTGCCATTTATGATGATGCTGGTGCGTTGATTCCTTTTCATAAAGATGCTGTGACAAGTATTACACTCCATTTCCGAATGAAGAGTTAATGCAAAAGTATGCTAATATATTTTTCCAATGTGAATAATATGGAAAGTGAAAATAAGGACTCGTTTCTAATCTACTTGCCCAGTAATGCTTCTATGAATAAATTTCCCAAAAATAAACCATCAGACTATCGAGTAGAATTAAATCGGCCACTGCATTTAGAAGGTGAATGGGAAGTTGGCGTTTCTAGTATTTGCTATGATAGCAATATTCAGAATGTGAATGATTTGGAAGAAATGATATTGACTCCTCGCACCCATGATGGAATAACGATGAATAATGCATTTCAGTTCCCATACAATTTAACATCAGATGGAAAGTGGAACTATGAATGGATTCAGATAAAATCAGATTCTTATGAGCCATTTGGGAATGAGAAAATTATTAAGGCATTCAACAGTGGTAATACTTCCATCATGAAGAATAAAAATCAGAAAGCTTATGAGTTTACTATCTATCATTGGAGTGGGAGACAGTTCCTCCGCTTTCATTCTTTTACTAAAGGTCTTACGCTGAGGTTGGATAGTGAATTCTATCCACATCTTGGTTTTGGTCATGGACTACATCTAACGTCAATTGCTACTGCAAATGTTAAAAAAGTTTATTCAACTCGAATCAACAAATTTCATTATAGATTTAAAATATTTGATGAAGATGTTGTAGAATGCGAAGAACGCATCATTTTGAAAAAGCGTGGTGTTCAACCTTTATCACTTATTGAGTTAGTAAAACGATGGAATGAGACTGTGGGTAAGAAGTATGGAGAGAAAATTATGGCGGACAAAAATAAGTTGGTTATTCAGAAATATAATGACAAACTTACAGTTTATTTCTCTCCAACCTTGCGTCATTTTGTAAGACATTATACGCCTATTATTGGAAGCGGTGTGGTGTATGGTTCTCATGAATATCACACTAAAGCTGATTCAGTTAATGATGAATGGTGGGTGGACATCTATGGCGATCGCATCAAGAAAATTTACCAGTCTTATGAAGAATCTAAAGTTGCTATCAATATAATGCCGCGTCTATATCATACAGTTGAAAGCTTCATTCATGTAGTAAATCCTTATATACAACAGAAGTTGAAGCATGTGATGAAAAGTAAATATGATGTAAAGACACACCACATTTCGTTTTCAATTGAAAAACAACGCGTTGTTCTGAAACTGGGTGATGACATTCAATGTCAATTGAGTAAAAATTTGAAAAAACTCTTTGGCTTTTCAATGCTACAAACTGTGTTTGCTGCTGCGCATACGATTGGTATAGAAACACCAATGACACTTGATAAACATGAACAACACCTTTACATTCAAAGTGATTTGATTTTACCTATTTCTGTTGGCGAGAAAAAAGAATACATTTTACGTGATTTCATTCATGATAAAGACGCTTCATATGGAATAGTCGAGAAGATGTTTGAATCTATTTTCTATCATCCCGTCGTCAAACAAACTATACCCTCTATTGCTATCAAAATTACCAATGGTTTACAAGAGTGTATCCATGTGAAAGATACTAAATCCCTCGTAACTTTAGTGTTTCGGAAAACAAAGTGAAGTCATTGTGATATGTTTATTGAAATAAAAATATGTATATGAAAAAGTCTTTTCACAGATATAGGGGGAATGGGCTGACTGTAGGCATATATTCACAAGGAAGAAACGATCTCATACGATACATAAAACAACCATGTATATCTACAAAAAGCAACATCAAAATACTGAGTTAAAGTTGATTATGTCAATACATCTCCTGAATGTGGTAGCGTGAGTTTTATTCTTTTGGGTGGAGGTATGTTTGTGTCAGGATGTCCATGTGGAAGAGATGTGTTATGTCCTATCCAACACCTCTTATCCTCCCATGCTGAAAGTGCTCGTTTCTTGAACGTGTACGTTTTCACAGTATGAACTTGAGATTTTAAGATTGTCATATTGACAAACGTTATAGTTTTATTTTTATAGGCCTTCTTATAGGACCGATGTTTCATTTTATGAACAATGGATTTTGATATACCTTTAGCACGCTTAATACTATCTGCACATTCTTTTAGTTTCATGGAATACATTTTAGGACGGAGGAGAATCATTTCATCTATTTCCTTTCCTGCTGTTTCATCCTTAAAACAACCAAGTTTGGCTTTATTCTGTATGGAATAGAGTGGATGAGTGGGATTGTAGTTAGATGTATCGAAATATTTTTCTAATGACTTACCTACTTCATTAAAATTTAAATCTTTTTGAGTGGTAATTCCTAAAAAGAAACTATCTGTATCACCACCCAGCAAGCGAACCTCTTTTACGAGAGGGCATGGTTTTAATATTTTGTAGAAGAGTTGATACATTTCAAGCTTGGAATAATCTAAAACGGCTTGCCCAATATAGATGGGTTTGCACAACTCAACTTCTGATTTAATCATTTTAACACCTACAAGATCCTCATCGATGATGTCTCTATCAATGAAAAGAGGTGATGAGGTCAATTTGTGATATTTTTGTTCATCAACGACTAGTTTGTAATTCATACGTTTTCTAACATCCTCCATGGTCTTTCCGAATAGACTATTATTCTTATATTTATAAAAATCCTTTTCAAAATTATTTTGGGCGAGTGCACGTTTTTGACTGTTACTATCTATGTAGGGTTTGAGGAAGGCTTTCTGTCTAAATTTGATAATGCGGTGAACTGACTTTAGAAGCATGCCCATTTCTAAATAGAATTTTAATATGCAGAAGTGTACGAGATAATTTTTCTTATCATATTGGGTGAGTAAAAGTTTGCGGCATGGTTTGTACCTTGGCTGTCCACACTCTGTTAAGTTATTATGAAATTGTGACATGAATGGTGAAAACATATCTTCAGTCACTTCGCCAGATTCAGGTGCGAGTGGGAAATCAGCAGTTTTATTTTTAATACTATTTGGATAAATCAAATCCACTTCAAAATAATATCCCCAATCACCTTCATCTGGAATATTCAGTATGTTTGAAGGGTTGGAGTAATACTCAAGCTCATTTTGATTTAACCAACTAAACTCGGAATGAGGTAGTGGTTTAGACAGTGAACTGCCATATAAATTATTTTGGTCATAGTACTTTAGGTGGATATGATCATCACCTACTGTTTCAGATTTTATATGATGTTTATTTACAAATGTGAGACCACCGCGTATTCCGCGCTCAAATATATTATACATCTCCGGGTCTTGTAAGAGATGAATGGTCTCACCAGTCATTTTAAAGGCTGATTTAAAGGACATGGCTGGTAGACTGACAAAGTGGATAGGATCTAATTTGTCTTCTTCTAATGCCACTCGTCGAAACTCCTGAAAGACATCAGCCAGCAAAATGACATCTAATTCTAAGTAAGCGATCATATAATCGCCAAACGTTTTACAATTAAATTTTAACCATGCCTCTTGAGCATGTTCATAGTCCTCTACTGGACAATCTTCACCCGTCAAATCGTTTTTGAATTTGTCAATGGAAGGAAGGGTTGTTTCATTTAGTTTAGACATTGAGCTAAAATACGCATAAGGAAAGACTCCTTTGCGAGTGATTATTTCATCCGTTAAGTTTGGATAGTGTTTCTTCAAAGTTTGACTATGGGGAAGAAACTTGAGATTACGAACGAGAGAAGCTAGTGACGCTGACATGAATTGAAATGAATCTAAAAATTTTATTTCGAAGAAGACTGTCTTATTTTCTTTAGTTTTATCTACTGGTACTTTTGCTGTCATTGCCATGAATTTTTCTCTCGTTTGTGCTATTACATTAAACTGCCACGATTTCATCTGGCTCAACCCTCCTTTTATGAGCATATGACTGTCATAGCCCTTAAAGTTATGAAAAATGACGGGTAGTACACGACGTCTCAACCTAAGTGAAAAGTTACATTTGGAGCAGAGTGCGTTTCTAAATTTACCAGTGATGTGATCATGATCACGCACTTTCTTAATTTTATCGTCATCAAACGTTTTATGACATTTAGGACAGGATGTGCAACTTTCAAATTTTTGTTTGTCTTCATCTGACATATGTAGTGACTTACGCTGCAATTGGGAATCATATGATTGTTGAAATTTTGCAGCTTTATCGAGAAATTCTAGAAATTTTGAAATGCAATCTTCACCTTGCCAAGTATGCATTTTGTTTTGTCTATTCCTAAAGTGGTCATGCCATACTTCATAGCAGGATATGGCTGCTGGCTTGTGGATGATATCATCAATGTAGCATTCTATGTCTGCGTAAATGACACGCAGGGGACTTAATTCGTCACCATTATCCCTATGTGAAAATATTTTATCTTTGGGCATGCGTTCCATTTGTAATTTACCTCGCTTGCACCATTCATAGTGAGTTTCAAATTTATCTTTACTCCAAAATGAGCGGATGCAGCGGTCGCATACAAAATGTTCACCTCTTTTAGAGTGCCCCAAGTGAGTGTACAAGCGAGAGATTTTGGGAATACCACAGTAGTGCCATTCCTCGCTATCATCTTGTTTTACTAATAAGAGGTTGACTACACGTTCATAACAAGTTGAACGTGAATTATAGCGGGCACCCTTCAACCCCTTCTCCCACACGTGAACGACAATTTTAATCTTATTATGTTTTTCGAACGTTTCTACATCTTTGATTTTCATGTTGTTACTATCACAACCTTCAAAGTCTAGTTCATCCTCCCACTGTCTATAGCTATAGGTGCGATCTCGATGCGCGTTGATATCATTATAGTGAAGGATGGATAGGACTGCATATTTGAAACACTGTGATTTACAATCAACATTGATGACAGCTTTCTTATTATACAACGTTTTTGGAAGTTTAAATGTGCCTCGAGCTGCATGACTTTCTAATAGGGAAATTTTGAATATGGCTGAGTCCACACCATCAAAAATGAGAGCGCTGTCGCGTTGATTGAATTTATCTACATTTGATTTTAAACATTGAATGTGAAAATTTAGCCAAGACTCGCAGTCTACAACTTCGGTTGCGGAAGAGGAAGGAATATGAAACTGTATTCTCTCCGTCACTTGACCCGTTTGAAAATCTATTTTAATATATTTTAGTTTAAGGTAGATGAGCGCCTTCATTCTAAAATTGTCTAAATTATTGAAGAGCGCTTCGATAATGTTAGAATTTTGAAGGAGCCACTCAGGAAAATCTACAATTTGAGTATTGGACTCCATGCAGTAGTCGCGTACTAAATTATTATGTGAAACATTAATGAGGGAGATGGTAGAGGTACCGTTGGTGTAGTGATCATTTGCATGCGTGTGTTGAAGTCTGTGCGAAGATCGCTGAAAGTGACTATCAAAAGAAAGAGGGCACAAATCGCAAGGAAAGGAGATGTCATCGTCAGAATCAACTTCACCTCCGGAGATTGACACCGCTTTGCGTTGACACACACGTTGTTTGATGTGTCGAAGGAGACTGTGCTTCCTTGTAAACATATGTCCGCAGTCGGCACATTCCCACTCGTTGCCTTGCCGCGAGAGTCCTGAGCTGGAACTCACATCACCTGAAAGAGAAATCATTCTTTCATCTCTGTTCAAGCCTCAGTGTAGTGTTACAACCTACCTTGACTCAATAACTCTAAACTTTCCTCGAGAAGAGAGGGCGTTGGTGATGAAGTTGATGCCTGAAATTGAGGAAGATGCTATTAGTCACACGTTTGAGGGAGATGAGAGGAAATTTTCAACTTACCATTTCAACGAAATCAAGTTTAAGGTTGATACTTCTACAAGATAGAGACTTCACTCAAATAATAGTCAAAGAGAGAGATCGTGCGTTCGTCACTTGTATGATTCACAGATTAAATGAAATGACCTGAATGTCACTTTGCTTATATACTTTCATCCTCTTCATTCATTGGATGTTCATTCTGATTGGCTGCTTGTGTATACTTAAGAATTAGAAAAATGTTAAAGTTATCATTATTCAAAGTCAGCATTTCAAAGACAACATGACAAGTCCTCCAACAACACCAAATACCGCATTGGAGTTCTCCTCTCCATATACATCAGCAAAGGTGCTCGTTACACCAAATGCACCAAGAAAGGCGAAGGTGGAGAAGACATACAATCTCGACAATATACGAAAGTTATCATTATCGGAGGAGGATGAAGAGGAGTTGCCCGACCTAACAGGCATACGGTGGAAATATTTACAATATGATGCCGAAGGGGTGATGGAGATGACCAGCAAGTCGCACTTGCATCAAATATGGGAGTGGTACACCCCTAACTCCCAACCGCGAACCGTGGCGGAGTGGGCGTACATTGAGAAAGTGAGGGACGCTGCAGAAGAACGTTTAAAGCAGCTCAACTGTTTTTGTAATCTATGTGAAGCCAGACTCTGGGACGATATTGACGATGAAGACCTTTTGAAATACATGCCATAATAAATGTTTATTTCGTATTATCTTTGCTTTCATACTGACTTACTTGAATGGGGTTTTAGTGAATAATTTAACCATGTATACTTTTTCATTTGGAAATAGTAGCACGCTTAGTCTAACTTGTAAATCTAAAAACATTTCATATGGACGATGATGGTAGATAAAATAGTGTCAAATAAATTAAGATAGCTTACACTTCTGATACAGGGATAGCAATCGACTGCGATCCATGTGTAAAGAGCTTGTTAGACTATGGATGGGCTTAAGTGGATGATTTAACCATGTATACTTTTTCATTTGGAAATAGTAGCACGCTTAGTCTAACTTGTAAATCTAAAAACATTTCATATGGACGATGATGGTAGATAAAATAGTGTCAAATAAATTAAGATAGCTTACACTTCTGATACAGGGATAGCAATCGACTGCGATCCATGTGTAAAGAGCTTGTTAGACTACGGAAGAGAGAAGTGTGTTATGTTGCGTGTGGCGCGTGAGTGTCCTCCCATTTCATTCCATTCATCAATTCGTCTCATTGATAGAGACAGGTAGAACTCATGGTTCTCATAACGTATGCAATGGAAAGTTTTAGGCAACCTTCGACAGTTGGCTAAATGTCGCCCTGGCGCGAATGCATACTACGTTGAGACAGAGGCAATCACTTGCAAACATGACGCAGAGAGGTTTAACAAGATTGACCATTGCCGAATGTCCCTTGCGGTATGCATAGCTACGGGTTTCACCGCCGCCCTTTACAGGAACGCCCGTCGAAAGGAAGTATTACACCGAACTGCATTTGCAACGTTCAAGTTGACTGATAGCAGATTCAACTTAATGATAGTATTCGCCAGTCCGAAGACTGCCCAGGGCAAACCGCGAGGAGGTTCTATCATGTCTTGCCCCATGGTGGCCCTTAAGAGAGCCGATGGTTCGTTCTCGGGAGTAACAAGATGACTATTGGCTTGAATAGTCAATAGGTATGACGGTTAGGTTCTCGTATACCCTATACCGCCTAAGCCGTGGTGGTGCATCTGGCACCTTTCGGATGCGGGTGGTATTTGGAGTCCACACCTCATCCGTCCAAACGATCCTCTTGATCTTCCCCTTCTTCTCATCCTCATCCCACTCGTCGAGGATGACGAACTCGGGAATGCCGTTGTCTTCATCAGTGAAGACGGGAATATTGTCGGCAGATGTCGCTTCCATCGTGACTTCAAATTGAATGAGAAGCGCTACAATCTTCTGGCTTATATAGGGTTTTCAACAATGAATTGCTCAACAGCGAATCAGAATGCTTCAGGGATAGCAATCGACTGCATAATGTTCAAGTTGACTGATAGCAGATTCAACTTAATGATAGTATTCGCCAGTCCGAAGACTGCCCAGGGCAAACCGCGAGGAGGTTCTATCATGTCTTGCCCCATGGTGGCCCTTAAGAGAGCCGATGGTTCGTTCTCGGGAGTCGTCATCCTACAGCCTACCAATTCTGCTGAGAGAGTCAAAGACTCTCTCTTTGGTAGCACTGTCGACTTCCACACTAACTGGCATGTGAGTATAGAGTGGAATGTAGCGCCATTCCGTTGGATTGACAGCAGTTGCTGTCATCGGATTGCCAATCCGAGCAAGATTGTTGTGGACTCTGTCTTGCTCCTCTAGCCTGACGAACTCCTCAAATAAATTTCGCGGCCTTAACTGCGGTCCGCGAGGAGAGCTGACTTGACTGTTCGGCGTCTGCATGATTGAAATGAAATGAAATGAGAGGCAGTGGTTTATATACCCCTCTAACGCGACGCAACGTTCAAGTTGACTGATAGCAGATTCAACTTAATGATAGTATTCGCCAGTCCGAAGACTGCCCAGGGCAAACCGCGTGGAGGTTCTATCATGTCTTGCCCCTAGGTGGCCCTTAAGAGAGCCGATGGTTCGTTCTCGGGAGTAAATTGATGGGGTGGTGAAGGCGGGCAAAGATCTGCAATGAAAATGATATGTATTAGAATAGGATATACTATCTTATTTGCTTTTCACTTACCAAGTTAGTCATCCTTAGGTAGTCTCGCGCGTTTCCGAATCGAAAATTTATGCAAGTGACCGCGCATTCGTAAGCTGGCGTGGAGGCATTTTTTCGTGGGATGACCGTTGTAGCATAGGATGGATTCGTCTAAATTCTGGTTTACGAGTACTTCGCCGGCCAAATGATTGTCCCGAATAGGGATGTGAAATTCAAACAAACGATCCTCATTCACACGTTCCCACTCATCCCTCATGCGCTCCAACTTCTCACACGCCTGCCTCTCATCACCCCGCCGAGCCACAGTCCTCTCCAACTCAACATTCCTCGCTCTCAACACACTCATCTCCTTCATCATCTCCTCAAACTTCGCCTCTGCATCTCTCATTCTTCTCTCCGCAGCACTCGCCCTCTTCTCACACGCATCATTCTTCTCTTCCAACTCTCGCGTCTTATTCTTCAAATCAGTCACACAACGCCTCATTCTAATGTTTTCATCCGCCACCTCCTTCGACTTCAAATCCTTCTTTTTCAACTCATCCAACTCCTTCACAACTTCATCCTTCACTTTCTTCAAACTCTCAAACTTATTCACTAACAACTCATGCGCCATCTGCTGCGAAACATGCCTCTTCTCTTCATCCTTCAACCACCTCGCCGACTGCACACGAATCCCACCACTCTTCACTTTTGGGGAAGATGAGCTCTTCGGGGGGTCGGTGATGACGATGTTGGACACCTCCGATGACGAAGAGCTCAACTTCCTCACACGCTTCCTCACACGCTCCCTATCTAAATCCACATCATCCTCATCATCACTCTCAAGCACTCTCTTCCGCTGCTCAATCTCACCCTCCAACGACGCAACCGCTCTCGCCAACTCATCATTCTCAACAACATTCTCAACAACATTCTCAACAACATTCTCAACAACATTCGCAACATTCGCCAACATTCGCTCCCTCTCTTCCACAATCAACTGCGTAAATCTCAAATCAGTCACTAAACCACCACTACAGTCAGCATGCACTCTGTAAAAACGCACCTCATCCTCATCACCCTTCAGCACTCTACACTTTACGCAAGCAACCCTATTCAAGACAATCATGTGGCCGGTGCCCGCCTTCTTCACATGAGCTTTGGCGTCCGCACTGCGATTAACTCGCCCACAAGAGCACATTTTGATGTGATATTTGCGATTTTTGTCATTGGCCATGTTAGATTTTATTGTGAACTGTAAGATAATGAAATTTGTATAAGTTTGGAATCATGTAGTACAGTCATATTCCTAAAGAGTGTAGTGAGTGGCACTCGATCCCGTCGACAGCCCGAAGGCCTTGTACCGATCACTAGGGAAGTGAGAGATCTTCCCCGATACCCGCTCTTTACAGCTGAAGACATCATTGTCACTGCCCCGAAGTGGTAACAGGAACGCCGAGTCAAAGGTAGTGATCAGTAGCTGGGATCTAACCCCTCAAAGCTGCCTTAGACTTAGTTAAATTTCAAATCTGATAGCATATTTGAACTCAGGATACTTGAAAACCTTAGTCTATATGTTAAAACTTTGAAAAAAGTGAAAATTAAGAATTTTTAAAAAATTCCGCATTTTACTACTCATACTACTTTTAAAAAATTTTATCAGTAGTAAAGACACTATCAAACTCTATCATACAAACTTTGAAGTAGCAAGATAGCTTGCCTACTTCAAAAGATAGAGTCCTTTGCACCCGATATCGGGAGCTCAGAGCGACGACCGTCGCTTACCTCGTCTTTCGATGAAGTGATCAGACTTACGTTGTCGGGGGTTTATATATGCTCGGAAGAAAACTTAAAATGGCTCTATCTCCGAAAGTATTCATCGTAGCGACATGCGGTTTGTTGCAAACGATTTGTCTCATCATTCTTTACAATATGACACCTGAACCATTCTCATATGACCACGGGAAGTTGGTCCGCCAGCACATGTCCATGTAACATGCCACAAGTGAAAAAATTCCTAAGTGTGAGAGCTCCAGTGTGGTGAAAATTTTGAAAAATTTAAAACTTCCGAATTTCAACCTGGGACCTTAACCAAAACATTTTTCATCAAATTTCACTGACCTCCCCCCCCCTCGTTCAGAGAAATTTGATGAAAAATGTTTTGGTGACGGTCCCAGGTCGAAATTCCACACTTTGGAAAATTTTCAAAATTTTACCCATACAAAGTCACTCTGACACTTAGGATTTTTTCAGGTGAGCGAGCTCCGACCTAAAATCTTGTAACCGCTCTAACTTTTGAACGAAGACAGATAGGAACAAGCCGATTCTTTCACTGAATTTGTCTCACTCTTAGCTTTCAAACGAGCTATTGCACGACAAAATCCGTCCACTAGAAGCCAAGATAGAAGCTAGCTGTCCGGGGGGGGGGAGGTCAGTGAAATTTGATGAAAAATGTTTTGGTGACGGTCCCAGGTCGAAATTCCACACTTTGGAAAATTTTCAAAATTTTACCCATACAAAGTCACTCTGACACTTAGGATTTTTTCAGGTGAGCGAGCTCCGACCTAAAATCTTGTAACCGCTCTAACTTTTGAACGAAGACAGATAGGAACAAGCCGATTCTTTCACTGAATTTGTCTCACTCTTAGCTTTCAAACGAGCTATTGCACGACAAAATCCGTCCACTAGAAGCCAAGATAGAAGCTAGCTGTCCGGGGGGGGGGAGGTCAGTGAAATTTGATGAAAAATGTTTTGGTGGCGGTCCTAGGTCGAAATTCCACACTTTGGAAAATTTTCAAAATTTTACCCATACAAAGCCACTCTGACACTTAGGATTTTTTCAGGTGAGCGAGCTCCGACCTAAAATCTTGTAACCGCTCTAACTTGTGAACGGCTGGTCCGATTGACTCGCAACAAAAAATGTTGTCGAGCAGTTTTTTCTCCTCTTTCAAACGAGTAGCTGTAAGACAAAATCCGTCCACTAGAACCAAAGTTAGAAGATTGCTGTCGGGGGGGGGGGGTCAGTGAAATTTGATGAAAAATGTTTTGGTGGCGGTCCCAGGTCGAAATTCCACACTTTGGAAAATTTTCAAAATTTTACCCATACAAAGCCACTCTGACACTTAGGATTTTTTCAGGTGAGCGAGCTCCGACCTAAAATCTTGTAACCGCTCTAACTTGTGAACGGCTGGTCCGATTGACTCGCAACAAAAAATGTTGTCGAGCAGTTTTTTCTCCTCTTTCAAACGAGTAGCTGTAAGACAAAATCCGTCCACTAGAACCAAAGTTAGAAGATTGCTGTCGGGGGGGGGGTCAGTGAAATTTGATGAAAAATGTTTTGGTGGCGGTCCCAGGTCGAAATTCCACACTTTGGAAAATTTTCAAAATTTTACCCATACAAAGCCACTCTGACACTTAGGATTTTTTCAGGTGAGCGAGCTCCGACCTAAAATCTTGTAACCGCTCTAACTTGTGAACGGCTGGTCCGATTGACTCGCAACAAAAAATGTTGTCGAGCAGTTTTTTCTCCTCTTTCAAACGAGTAGCTGTAAGACAAAATCCGTCCACTAGAACCAAAGTTAGAAGATTGCTGTCGGGGGGGGGGGTCAGTGAAATTTGATGAAAAATGTTTTGGTGGCGGTCCCAGGTCGAAATTCCACACTTTGGAAAATTTTCAAAATTTTACCCATACAAAGCCACTCTGACACTTAGGATTTTTTCAGGTGAGCGAGCTCCGACCTAAAATCTTGTAACCGCTCTAACTTTTGAACGAAGACAGATAGGAACAAGCCGATTCTTTCACTGAATTTGTCTCACTCTTAGCTTTCAAACGAGCTATCGCACGACAAAATCCGTCCACTGGAAGCAAGCTGTCCAGGGGGGGGGGACGTCAGCCGAAAATTTTTTCTCTCCGATTTCGCTGGAAACATCCTTCCTAACCCAAAATTTCACGTAGATTCCGAATCTGGCCTCCGTTTTCTCATCCGATGCTTCGTTTGGGCGCTACACACCAAAACGTCCCAAATTCTAACTCTGTCGTTTTTCGAAAAATGTTGAAAATTTTTTCTCACCGATTGCCTTGAAACTCACCCTACCGATGCAGAATTTCACGCTGAATCCGAATCTGACCTCCGTTTTCTCATCCGACCACTCCTTCCACTCGAAACAACCCATTTTACAACCCAACATTCAGCAGATTGCACCAAAAACATCACACACTATAGCCTCAAGACTAATCCTGGCGGTCGCCCACGTCAACCTAGACGGTCGCCCACGTCAACCAGGCGGTCGGACCAACTCACCCGAGTCTCACACTCTGTTGTTGCAGACGGGGGGGGGGACGTCAGCGAACATGTTGTGAACGTGGACCCACCCGGCCGGCACACCACGACAGACCACAACCTCTGTCGTTCCAGAGGGGGGGGGACTCAGACACGAAGCACCACGGCGGCCGACCACGACACTCTGCCGTGCCAGAGGGGGGGGGGACGCAGCGATGGCCGCCATCTTGCGCGGTCCAGAAGTGGAGTTTTACTTACTACTTATGGCGAATTATCAAAGCCACTGATGGTATAAGATCCAACAAGAAAACTCCAACCCTGAAAAAAGGATTAATGAAAATTCAAACAAAAGACAGGCTAAATTTCTAGCTCAAACTTACAGAAAGATCAGCACCATCGACAGAGACATGATAGTCGATAAAAAATATATATGAAGCACACAAAAAGATGAGTGTTTCGCAGTATGAAGGAAGAATGTCAAAACTGCAACAACAACAGAACTACAACCTGCAACCACTTCAATATCAATGAACTGAAAGATGCGATCAAGACAACTACCATGGGCAAAGCTCCCGGGGAAGACCAAATTACCAATGAGTTTTTAACCAACCTCTCAGAAGAAGGGATGAACGTCATTCTCCTGTTCTTCAAATCTTATTTGAATGACTGGAAGAATGCCTTTAAACTGGAAAAAAGGCAGTGATTATACCGATTCTTAAGCAAGGTAAAAATGAGACTGACCCAGGAAGCTACAGGCCGATCAGTCTTGCCGGCTGCGTGTGTAAGATCATGGAAATGATGGTTCTCAGCAGATTGAATATAGTCATTGAAGAAGAGAAACTTATGAACTCCAACCAGAAACACAGAAATACGGAAGATCAACCAGTCAGGATACAAAAAGACATCACAGATGGTTTTCGTCTAAAACCAAAAGCCTCAGAACCATGATGGTCCTTATAGATTTTTCGAGAGCCTCTGATGCTGTGTGGAGAGACGGGCTCAGACCAAGCTGATCGAGCATGACATCCCGAAATGCATGCTCAGGTGGATAAAGAGCTTCCTTTCAGACCGCAAAGCAGTAGTTCAAGTTGATGACATCAGGAGTAAACCTTCTGTACTAAAAGAAGGAGTCCCACAAGGAGGAGTTATCTCCCCTAAGCTGTTTATCCTTTTCATTGACGATATCACAGAAAGACTCCCAGTAAGCGTTCAATATAGCCTCTATAGCTGATGACCCTGCGCTTTGAGTACAAGGTCAGACCCCTGCTGAATCCAAAGAAGTCATGCAACGTGCCCTTACTGCTATCGAAGACTGGACAAAGAAATGTTTGATGAAAATCAATGAAGAAAGTATCTCCTGGTGAGCACATGGACAAAAGAAAGCAAATGGGAAGGTCAACTCCAGGTATATAGTAAAGACATCAAAAAAATACACATCCCAAATTCTTAGGAATATCATTCGATTGGAATCTCAATTTCACCAAACATGTTGAAGAAACTGGGAAAAACTGCAAAAGCTGGGGATGTCGTAATGAAGACATGTGAGCGCTTTACATGGGATACATACAGTCTGTCGCCGACTATGCGGCAGCCATCTGGCAATCTATTACCAGCCACACAAACATCGTCAAGCAGGACAGAGTGCAAAATGAATCAACTAGACTGATCACAGGTTCCAATAAGACAACGCCAATAGAAAGTCTTCTACACGAAGCAAATTTAATTCCGTTCAGTCTAACAAAGGACGGAAAAGCAGCACTGGCATACCAAAAGTTTATCCGCAACAACGAAATTCCAAACTGTGACCAGGCTCAGCGCAAAGTCACACGCGAAACAAGAGACATGTATGGAAGAAACTGGCGAATCAAGGCTAATAATACGTCCGAAGAAGCAATGCCATTACAGTCCTCATCCTGCAGTAGCCGACAAGTAAACCGTAGGACGAGATCCCCAAAGTCAAGTTTTTACACTCATTTGCATGAAAGATGCAACAAAATAGAAAATAGCGACGAACTTCACAGGAAAACACAGGACACGATCAACCACCGCAATATTGCAAGCAAAGACATCGGCTGGTATGCATGAAAAGTAACTACATAGTAATTACTTGAAAATCGTGGTAGTAACTTCCTAGTAAATACTACAATCAATGATTTGAATGCACGAAAAGTTACTTCTGAATAAGAAACTTCTACATCAAGTCTCTACCAGCAAAATCGAAAGTTAGTATGCATGAACGTTTTACTAGGTAGAAACTACTTCTCAGATGGAAGTAATTACTAGATGGAAGTAACACCTATTGGCAAGTTTGCAATAGGTGTTGCTAGCAGAAGCATTTATTGATTATGGACTGCGTTAAATGTGCAAGATAATCTATGAGCATGCCATTTCCATGTTCGTCTATTTGTCTACAAATCACATCGATGGATTTCGTTTATATGAATTACTACCGACGAATGCTAAGGCGGGAGCGACTATTAAGGGATCGCCTCAACCCGTTGGAAGTTTATAATGATTTAGACATCAAGCGACTATTTCGTTTTGAAAGACAGAACTTGATTCGGATTACCGATCATTTACAATCGTCTTTGAGATCTCCCATCGGAAGAAGTCTTGCGTTAACTCCTATCCAGCAGATTTGCATCGCATTCAGATTTTATGCGACTGGATGCATGCAAATATCTCTGGGAGCTTGGATACGAGTTGATCAAGCCACTGTTAGTCGTGTGATCAAAAAAGTTACGTTTGCCATTGTTGAAAACTATCCTGACGCTTTTGTCTTGGATCCTGGTGCGAAGAGAGTATTTTTCGAGAAGCACAAATTGCCGAATATTATAACTGCCGAAAATTATAACAGCTTGCTTCATCCTTCACAACATCGCGATCATGACGAATCTGAGTTGATTGAACTATCACAATATCACGATTCGGATGTCGGTGAAATGCCCTTGTATCTAAATGAAAGAAATGAAAATTTTATTAGACAGAAAGGAGTAGAAAAGAGGCGGCAAATTGCAACGTATCTATGTCAAAATCGATTAACTGAAACTGGTTTTCATACTTGACCTTTGAGTACATATTTGTGCACAATAAGGACTTCATGGTCATCACTATTATAATATTCAACTTAAAACAACATAGTCCAATGAGCATTTTTATTTATAGGCATCACAAAATGTAATAAACGCTAGTGTGTCTGGTTCTCTTTATCTACAAAGGATGCAGTCTTCTTGCGAAGAGCAGCAATATCTAGTGTCCGTTTCTCCTTTTTAAGGAGAAGCACATCACGGCAGAGTTCGTCGATGTCTTCAGCTGCATGTCTTCGTCGTGAAGTCTTCGTAAAAGATGTTGGCTTTGAAGGGCTCGTTGAGGCACTTGCTTGAGGAGACTTGTTTTCATCTTGCTCGACTTCTTTGTCAGAATCGCCTAGGAGGGATAGGAAGGAAGTGAGAAGTGTTCGAAAATGCGCCTGGAACTCTTGTAATTTTCGGATTCCTCTCTCCTAGGATCATGAGACACGTTGAGTCATTTCCCTTGTTTACTGGCGAATTCATTGGAGGACCACCGCCCGTTCTCCTTGCATCGCGGATGTGTTCCTTCGCGCGATTTTGTATATTATTCCACTTTTTCTGTGCTGCGCTGTCAGATCTACTCCACCTTCAACAAACAAACGTTCTTTTATTCTTTCCCACTCCTTCTTCGATTCTCGCATTTCCCTGGTGTTCACTTTGCTGGTAATTATACATTTCTTTTCCTCTATAAGGTTTAAAAAAGTTACTTTATGCGGACGATCTGGTACTAACGGCTGAGACTAAGAGTGAGGCAAAGGAGCTATTCTGCAGATGGAAGACTGACCTTGAACAACGTGGTCTCAAAGTGAACATGCAGAAGACAAAGATTATGGTCACAGGAAAGAAGGTACAAAACGCGAAGCAGTCTGGCAAGTGGCCGTGTGGGTGCTGTGGCAGGGGAGTTGGTGTCAATTCCATCCTTTGTGTCTCCTGTAAGAAATGGTGTCACAGGAAATGTGCTCGTCTGCGAAAGGTGACAGGAATTGCAAACTTTCGCTGTCCGACTTGCATGGGACACAATGACATACCAGAGGACGACTCCTTGAGCTTTGACGGCCTCTCCGTAGAGGAAGTGCATGAGTTCTGCTATTTGGGTGATGTGCTTAGCTGCGATGCAGGAGCAGAGAAGGCGGTGGGGTCCAGAATTTCGGCAGCATGGTTGAAGTGGAGGGATCTTAGCAGCCTGCTGTGCAATAAAGACATCCCAATAATGTGTAGAGCGAAAGTGTACGAAACGTGTGTGCGATCAGTACTATTATACGGAGCGGAAACCTGGCCGTTGACTCAGCAACAAAGAAGCCGACTTGAAGTGTGTGACCAGAGGATGCTGCGCTACATGATGAAGATCAAATGGAGAGACCGGGTCAGTAATGACGATGTAATGGGAATGTGCGGGCTGACACACCTGAGGAACCGAATTCAACAGAGGAGGCTTCGATGGTTTGGTCATGTCAGGAGAGCGGAAGAGAAGGTCATCGGTAGAGTGGAATCCATGAAGGTGGAGGGAAAGCGCCCAGTTGGAAGACCAAAGAAATCATGGCGAAGCTGCGTTCAAGAAGACCTGGATGCCCTCAACATCAGCGAGCACCTTGCCCAAGATCGGGACCAGTGGAAGCGAGCCATCAAACTCCGTCCAACCTCAAGCAATGGGACATGAAGGACGTAAAACGAGAAGTGAAGTGAAGTGAGTATAAGGTTTAAGAAAGCGGCCTCCATGGAAGCATTCATCGTGACGCATCGGCTGTCGAAGATCTGCAGTAATAATGCTGTGTCTCTTGTTTTCACTAGTGCCAAGGTTAAACGAGGTCATTGCGTGGTCTCCATGTCATCTTTAGTCATGTGATGATCGCTATCTATGGTACCGAGACAAGTAGTGCTAGTTGTTACTAGGAAGAAGAAGTTACTTTTCATGCATGTGAATGGCAAGTTTTTACTAGAGATAGTAACTACTTGCTAGAACCTACTCGGTGAAGAAGCTTACTTTTCATGCATACCAGCCGATATCATAGCCTGGACAGATGTCTCTGTAATGGAAGACCAAACAAATGGTGGAAGTGGAGCTATAATTATCTCCAAAGATCATACAATTAAAATCTTGAAAGCAGCAGGTAAGTACTGTTCCTCCTTCCATGCTGAAATGGTGGCTATTCAAGCAGCCACAGAAAGCATCGCCACCCATCATCAAAAGAAAGATGCCATCATCATCCTCACCGACAGCAAAAGTGCCACAGAAGAGCTTAGTAAAGGGCTCATGAACCAAAAAACAGCTGAAGGAAACAAAATCTGGAATGACTTCAAAAATATCAAAGCAAATGACATCAGCCTACAATGGATCCCGAGTAATGTGGGCACAGAAGGTAATGAAGCTGCAGATCTGCTAGCCAAGGATGCCATCAATCTAGCACAAGATGAAGTTCCAATCAACTACCACATAGCTAGGAATCGTATAAGAAGCTCACTAGAAGAAAGAACAGTGTAATCCAAAATGAACACTACAAAAGATGAAAAAGTACTTGGTCAGAAAAAGCAGAAAAATCCATGACGAGAAAAGAAAAAGTTTCCCTGGCCCAAATCAGAACAGGACATTCCACGCTGACCGCATCATATCGTTGCCGAATCGGACAGACACAAGACCCTAACTGCGATCACTGTGGAGAATAAGAAAATGTCGACAACATCCGCACAAATGTCGTCACATCCCAGATGGACCGATGCTAGAATCCGTGCTTTTGGATGCCCAATCCCGAGGATGAAAGATCGATCTCTCTAGCAAAAACATCATAAAGTTCCTTCAGGACATTGGCCGAGTGCATGCTTGGTCATTAGGAGTAATTCTCCTTTGTGGCTGCTTAAGTCATCTATTCCCTTTTGTACTAATTATAATTCTTTAATCTGATGATTCGCCATCTGTTCCTTACATGCATTTCCTTGTTCTTACGAATGACATTGCTTTATATAACACATGCATGTCTAAAAAAAATCTGATTTTTGTTACTTTGAAATAAAAACGCTTTACTGCTACTTTACTGCTAAAATCGGTCCGCACAATTCTCTGAGAATTTGAGTTACATCACCAAAATAGAAAAAGTCAGTCATTTCATAAGTCCAGGACCTACCGTAGTACAATGCTGTAGTAAGTCATTATAATCAATCTTTTAAGGCAACATTCAATACAAGATTTCTAAGTGTTTATCTCAAGTATCAAAAGATGGAGACGGCAAAATGCACCAAAAAAGATACTCCGAATTTCACACACAACGACGGAATCGCAACGATTCATCGCCTTAAAGCAATTGAATTTCACTGCAAAACAATTCTCACAAGTTAAAAGCTACTGAAGACGTTTCTGAACCTACAATAGTTTCTACTTCTTCTTCCGCAGTCGAACCTCTGCAAGACGAAATATTTGGTGCTTTTGATTGAAAGTCAGAGCAATTAAGAGCTGTTTTTGACTTAAAGAATAATCTACACGTGCATTTCTAGTGCCTAACCAAGATATCTATTACACGTCCTTTTTGTAAAAAATCTTACCGTTAATTTTTGTCATGAAGGTGAGCTACTTATCTCTTTCAGGGTGGCCTTAATGTGAATTTGAAAACTTGTTGTGGATCCCCATCGTATGCGGCTCCAGAGGTCATTTCAGGAAGAGTGTATTCTGGACCTGCCGTGGATGTATGGTCATTAGGAGTAATTCTGTATGCTCTCCTTTGTGGCTGCTTGCCTTTTGAAGATGAAAATATGGGAAATTTGTTCAAGAAGATACAAGTAAGAACATAGTCCATTTAAAAATTGCTTTCAAAACCTCGCAGCACCCTGCAACCACATCCTTATGCTAGCTTCACCTACATACTTATTTTGTAGAAATTCCTCATATTTTTCATAATTACTCTAATTTGCGGTACTCAATCGATTGAAGATGTCTTGGCCCGTCATTTATTCTTAATAATTGAGGAAGAGCCAAGATTTTAATGTTGTAATAATTTAGTGATTGATTCGGTTACTATTCGGCAACTGCGGCATCATCAGATTAGACCCCTGCGCCAATATATTTTTCATCGGCGGCGGCGTTTATCGGCGCACATCTGTTCAGTTCATGCTAATAGAAGTTGGATCTCTCCTTAGTATCTAAGTATAGGCCTATTATTCGTTATCCTTCGCTTAATCGTAAAAACGGATGGTCTAAGTATCATTACTGATTAAAATTATTAAAGAAGAATTCGGTAAATATTCATCATCTGAAAATGTTGCGATGCATGTAGCCTACTCGTCGGCACAATTCAAAGACCTACATACACATGTAGTTAGCCTGTGCATTAGGCATCACTAATATATAAGCACAAAATATAGCTTTAGGCTGTAAGTACAAACATCACTGAAATATCAGTAGCATGAGCCTTCGTTCATATTGTGCAAGAGCGAGAGTGAATCAATAAAATATATCAATTATCTATATTCTACACGTAAGGCCTGCGAATCATTATCGAGGTTAAAATTGAAGAAATCCAAGTCTATTTTATTCTATTGAATATTGTCTTTTCAGAGGTTATAATTCTCATCAATAAAAATTATTTTGTTGATACGCTTTGCATTAACAAGTAATCCACTAAGTAGGTTCCCAGTCGAGACAGTCATCTTACATTTTTGCACATCACTAAGTGCTGAGGACGATGAGGTTTCTTTCAAACAAGCGTCGCAAAAAACGAATTATGTGAATTCTTTACCGTCAACATCTTCGGAAGACGATAAGGTTCAAAAATAATTCCATGCAAATGATGATTTTATAGCTTTTTTTGCACAGTTTGATCTTATACTTGCTGTCGAGTCCTTGAGACATTTTCGAGTCTTTGAAAGAGATGTACTGAACAATCGGCATTCACTTCTCTAAACGTGCATTGCGTAAAGAAATC
The DNA here is from genome assembly GCA_907163375.1 of Prostheceraeus crozeri. NCBI lineage: Eukaryota > Metazoa > Platyhelminthes > Polycladida > Euryleptidae > Prostheceraeus > Prostheceraeus crozeri. The sequence continues at coordinate 629,552 of CAJQUW010009496.1, read as the reverse complement.
CTCATTCCTCATGGCCAGTTTCCAGAATCTGATCGATTCTGTATTCGGTAGTAGACGCAGAGACAAGGTTGAACTGATCAACAGATTTGTCGTAACTGTCGAGTTTTACGCTAAAGCGCTGTGATTATGATGAGGATGCGAAAGCAAAAATACGGCACTCCCTTTAGTAATGGCTTTAATAAAAATGAGTTGCTAAAAATATTTACACGGCAAACGTTTCGCGACGCAGTCGCTGCCTCAGTGCACTGAGGCTATTTTTACAGTAAACTTGGTCTTCAAGTTTTGAAGTCTGACATGCTTGCTTGACGTTGGCTCAATCGAAAAGTCGAGATGGCTGCTGATCGTCTTCTGCTGAGATGAGGAGGCTCTTTTATAAGCTCGAATTGCGTCTGAGCGATGTCCGGTGCGCTCACGAATTAATTGTTCATCTATATTTAATTGATATAGATTCGTCACGCATGTGACCTTCCCAGAGTGCCCGGTAATGCTTGAGGTGAGACCTGCCTTCATTGCAGCATTTGGCAACAGCTTTGAGATTGTGTGAACTCCCATCGGGCTGACACCAAACCGGGGAAGATTAGATAGTTCTATCACAGGTCGACGATGGAACGCACCATCAAGTATGCCGCTATGGCGAAGTAGTTCAAGGTATAGTTTTATAAGTTTATAAGTGGCCACAGAAGATTCACTATCATAATGTTTGATTATTATTATTATTATTATAATGTTTGGTGTTCTTCTGCGGCACACTTCTATGACGCTAACCTCCTTTATTTGATTTGTCGGTTTTCCCGACAAAATGGACGAACTTGCCCTCAGCGTCTTCGCCAAACGTGAAGTGGTCAATAGTAAGTGTTCTATGCTCGTCGCGTGATCGCAACCCGAAGACTTTGCTGTTATAATAATATACAGCTGACAGAAGTCCCTCACTTTAAGTTAAGATCGAGTCTACCACACTCATCTCGGAAATACCGCACTATTCCGCACATCATTCCGTAGATGCTGTTGGCGGGATATTCCTGACCGTCCTTGTGTCGAATTTCTAATACGAAATGGGACAGAGTCTTGTTGAATGTCTCACAATTTGCTGATGCCAGGTCATTGAGAGACGGAACAGGTCGATTGGGAAACGCTTCATTTCGTGATTTCCTCCATTCGTCGTACACGGCCACAGCAAAGTTTGTGGTTCGGCGAGTATTTGCAGGCGTTGTATTGGCAATACTTGCCTCTATCTGCTGGGTACTCACAAAATCAAATCTGGACATGTCTTCGCTCGAGAACTGTTATTGATTGATGTAGGATGTAAAATGGTGAATATTTTTCCTTCTTCGTGACTTATGACGTCTATGAATTACATGATCAATTATGGGGTGGTTGACGGCTAACATCCAACAAAATTTCAGTTTCTTCTTCCTTATCACATTGCACTTAGTAATTACGCAATAGCCGGTTTGTGTTCAGCTTCCTGACTTTCTGAGAGTCTGCGAGAAAGTCAGACCAGACTGAAGATCTTGAGTGTTTTAGTCTTATCGCTACCATGTGTATCCCACGCTATTGTAACGTACATTCATTCATCAGCTACTTGTTGCACATTCTCCTTCCCTAAAGACGCTATAAAGTTGCGCAACATCCTCAAAACACTGTCAATTCTTTTCCCGACGCTAAAAGAGTACCGATAAATGAAATGGGAAACCATCCGAGTACGCTAAATCTGTTGTCCTCCGCGAACGCCATTCATCGGTACAGTTACGACAATTATTGTTTAAGTCGGGGTGGCGAAATGATTGCTGGACGAAGTTTAGAAACAAAAATATGAGAATTTAACAAAACAACGAAAACAAACTACTTTGGCATTATTTCAACGAGCGGAAGTTAAAGATGCTTTTTATCAACTAAGGATTCTTAATTGAACAACAATTGTGTTTTTTGTGTAATTAACAGAAATACGACACCCTTATATAAAGCTGAGTAACCGATGAATTATTGGTATGACATAACGGCTTCATTACTGTGCAGTACACGAAATATACATGTACATCCTACACTTGAATTCTAGCAAAGTGAAAATTTATAGCATGACTGATCGATGACCATACAAGCTTATTCACCGACAATTTTGTTCCTCTCAGAATGTAGGGCTACTCTCTTGGTTATACCCAACTAGAAAGTATATTTGGACTTTTCCTCAGGAACGAACGATATGTTCCTAATTTCCAATTAGAAATGCAGTGGAGACAGTTAACCGAAGCCGAAGAAGTGACCGGCGGTGGCGGCGGTGTTCGCCGGCGGAGCAGGGGTCTACATCAGATAATAGTTATTTACGTAGTAGCAGGCTACATATTTATTGTAAGTACGGTTATTTTAGTACCAGTAGTAGTATATATTCCCCTCAATAAATAAGAAAAGCATATTGCAATATGCTGATTAAAATTTAGAACTTCAACAATAAGTCAATAAGTCAAGTGTCTTTTTACAGAGGGATTGTAAAGCAACGGTCTTCAGATGATCGAAGAGAACGGGAAGGATTATTGATTAATGTACACAGGCGAATTCAAATAATATCCTTTATAGCACAAGCATCCAATCTTATGTGTTGAGCCTTCATTTGTCGGAAGCCAGTTCATCTGCATAAGGTCAGGAGTAATGTGCTCTCGACCGCGGATTCGAAAATCGAACGAGCGTTTGAATTTTGTAAATCCAATTGTAAATTCGGACACGTGTTTTTAAGGTACTCAAGTGTTCGATTAGATCTAAGGTATGAGTGGCTTCATACGTCATGTTGTAAAGTAAAAAAGTACTTCGCATTACGTATTAAGTATGTATATATATATATATATATATATATATATATATATATATATATATATATATATATATAATGAGACAAGTAACCTGGCTATTGATAAATTTATCAAATCTCAACAGATGTAACCACCACGAGACATGTTTCGGCCTGTTGGGCCTCATCAGTCGTGGGTAGGTTTGAACCAGCGACGTTGGAGCTAGAGGAACGCAGCTCCGCAGTGCTTTAACGCAGTGCTTTCCTGGCTAATTCACGCTCTCAACAGATGGTCCGGTGGCCTTGTGGTTAGAGAGTATGCTTGCACATCCTCTAGCTCCAACGTCGCTGGTTCAAACCTACCCACGACTGATGAGGCCCAACAGGCCGAAACATGTCTCGTGGTGGTTACATCTGTTGTCCGTAAATTCGCTTGACTTTTAAATTGAATATCTACTTAAGTAAACAAACGTTTACGTCAGAAACCCTGTTATATTACACAACATGAAGGGGAATTTACGAATCTAACAATAAGAAATGAATATTCGATTATTTAACTGCTTAAATTTTACATTCTGCATGCAGTCATTTTTGTAATGAATATTATATGTGCAATTATAGTTGTTGTTGTTGTTGTTGTTTTACCCGGCTCCGTCCAGCGGATAGGAGGCTTCGTATCGAGACAGTACGAAGCGACACACCCAGTAAGCAAATTAATGTCTACTGCTGGCGAGGAGTGCCCCGGGGAGGAGATGGCCATTCCGATACCACCGGGGTGCTAGCATACCCAAGCCAAAGCTATTCACACAGGGTGAACAGCATTGACCGGGGGAGGAAGCAACCCCAATGGTCACACCCCACACCTTACCTCCGAAGAGGGGCGGCGGCCATCGCTGAGGGGACTTTGGAAAGGCATAGCCAGATATGCCACAGGGGAGGAAGCTCAACGAGCTTTGTTGCATATCCGAACAGCTAAGATTCGGCTGTCCCCGCGAGAAAATAAGTGGGTATGAATCATAGTATGATTTTACTATGAATTTTTCATACGTATGAAATTTCAGAATTTTCATACGGATATTATACTAAAAAATGAGTATGAATTTTTCATAGTATGATTTTCATATGATTTTTTCATACTATGTTTTTACTATAAAAATGATATGATTTTCTAATATGTATGAAATGTCCAATTTTCATACGGAAATCATACTATAAGAATGAGTATGAATTTTTCATAGTATGATTTTCATATGATTTGTTCGTACTATGTTTTTACTATAAAAATGATGTGATTTTCTAATATGTATGAAATGCCCAATTTCAATACCAATATCATACTATAACTTAAGTTTATATATAATAACATACCCCAAAAAACGTAGCCTATATGCGTTTTCCACTCTCATTAGGATTCATAATTCGTAATATTTCTAATGATTCTTGGCACGAGATTTCAATCATACGAACCACCCTAGTGTGAAATTACGCCGTAAAATATGATACTTCGGGAAGAAGAGGAGTTGTGAAAGAGTCAGAGATTGTTGGTAAAGAGGCAGGTGTATGGGCTATAAAGACCAGCAAGCAGAAAGGCGGAGCGGTCTTTAAGGCACAGCCCTTAATCGAAGGAGGCTTCTCAACTTACAAAGCTGCAAAAGACTTCGCGGAATCCTTCGTGGAATCGCAAGAATTAAGCCAGTCTCAAACACAATTACCGACTGGTACGTCAAAGAAATTCATTTTATAGACTGTGAAGTAATTGAAGTCTTAATTTTTAGCTTGTGAAAGGTGTATCGTCTTAGAGAGAAGGAACGAAGAAATAGAAAATTCAATCGAAACATGGAGGGACAAATGTGTTGTCCTGAAAGAGAAACTGCAGGCTCAAGTTGCAGTCACAAGACAGATGTCAAGTAAAAATATTTGTTTACATATTTTGTACAACGTAACGCATACAAAGTAATGATATCGCACTCCGGTTCTACTGTTGAACTGAACCTGTACCAACATTGCTCAGAATAAGCCTGTTATATTGTCTAGTTCCGGTACATATTCAATGACTCGATACACATATAGGTTTTATGTCAGTAAACAATAAATATTATTGGAGAACCATTTATTGTATGAAATTTTAAATTTCTGAACATATATCTTCATGTACAATGTTTTACAGATCTCGAGTCTACATTAAAAAGACTTGAAACGATTGCGGACAAGATGGATCACGGAATGAATACTAACAGATCGCAAAAGTTTGAGGAAGAAGACCGAACGTTCAATGGCGTGACGTTCTCAGTCAAATGTTTGGACGAGATTGACCAGATGTCCAAACATCCACAGTCGACATTCAAAGCAATTCTTAAAGCCATTAAGGACGTATTCCCCGTGGAGGAGTTATGTACGCAGACTCCAGAAGGTCAAGGAAGAGAAAACCGCGATCGAATGGATGATGCTAAACTTAAGGCATCATCTAACTGCTAAACTTAAGGTTCGAGGTAGGCTACTTGTGCTTTACATAAATAATTTATAAAGTCGATTTTAAAATTCAATCGAATCTATTTCTATAAAATTTTTAAACATTTTGAAAATTCAATTATGAAAATTTGAAATATGGTTTTCATAGGAAATTCATAGAATATAGGCCCTGCAGCTTTCAATTCTTGTCATGATACTATAATACCTCGAAAATGCAACTTTTACATTTCTTCACTTCAGAACTTGTCACATACGTTCTACATACAACCTGCACAAGAGCAACTGTCAACAAGGTGGCGCGGCAGATCAACCAGGAATGCCGGACCAAGCGGAAGATAAAAGGGCACCAAAGACCATCATCCAACGAGATGACCAACCGGAATGAGTTGTTGACATTGTTCGAAGATCGTTAGCGGATAATGGAATTGACATTTATTCCATAATTTCATTTTTAACTGAAACTGCAGAAATAATAATGATAAAGACCCATGGACCATGGTTTACGTAATTGAATGGTTGTTCATTCGTAAATAGAAATACTGTTAGATAATGTTACAACGCGAAGCTTTCTTCTTTTATCGAAACATATTCAGGACAGTCGTGTTCCCAATCTGAGGACTACCAAATATCTCGCCACAAGTATATTAAGATTATATGTAAATACAAGAAAATCTTTGCATGTCTATCTGCGGCGAAAAGATACCCACAAGAAGGAAAATCATAAATCACATAAGTGAAATGCTTGGAAAAGATAAGTTGTTTATTTTTAAGTATGAGATTTCATTGTTTTGAAATAATCCATGAAAATGCGATAATTATACTTAGGCTTATGTACGCCTAATTTTCTGAATAGGGGCTAAATATTGTGAAGGTTATGGCTACAACCTTCAACTTTGTCATTAAACAATAAAGGGAATGTTCGAAAATCAATATTTCATTAAAGAACCCCCCTGCCGTAAGATAAATTACAGTATGTAAAGATCATACTAAGATCATAGTGTTATTAATTCATACTATGTTCTGTGTATGAAAATATCATACTATGATTTATGTGCAAAAAGGGTTTCACTTTCATACGTATGATCATAGTATGAATTATACGTATGAATCATATGTATGATCATAGCCACTTATTTTCTCGCGGGTCAGGATCCCCCGCAACATCAACTTAGTATAGCCACTGAGAAAAGGCAATAAGAATAAGACATCAAACTGCCAACACCAGAGCTGCAGTGGCAAAAGGCCCCTTTTAGTCGCCTCTTACGACACGCGGAGGAACGTCGGTCCTATTCTTTTCAGTCCCGGGAACCGCACGGGGGGCAATTATAGTTCTTAAGCTTTGGTGAATTCATTTCAGTTTCAGTGAAAGTCAATTAGCTGTGCTGTTAATTATGTCAATTAACCTTACCTAGGTCCATAGCTCAAAATTTCCCCCTATTCAATGCTATGAAACTTACATCACCAGCCATGACGACATGCTTAGTCATTGATTGCTTCATATCGTATCATCTTAAATTGAGAACGTCAAATTAATCAGCTTTCATGGCATAGAATTGCCATATCCCATATCTATGACGTGATGTTTTCGCTAACCAATGACAAAGACGCGTGTGTCAACCAATAGTTTAAGTCTGTATCATAGAGTTTCCTCATGCTATGTTCGAAATCTCAATGTGAAGTGGTACGATCGCTTCCTATCTTATTCACAATGGATCTTCAGACTCGGATAGAGATAATTCAGTGCTTTTATGCATGCAATAGAAGTGCTACAGCTGCCCTTCGAATGTTTAAGACTCAAAGACGCATTCACAAAGATCCTTCTACAACAACGTCGATTGCAGCGTTCATGATAAACCTCGCAGTGGCCGTCCTACAATGGATGACATGACAATTGCCACTGTGAATCGCGTCGTCGAGGAGACTAGTTCAAAATCAAACCTAGGAGTCACGTCAGTTCGCAAAGTGGCTGAAGAGCTTGGTATCATTTCAAAGACTAGTGTCCATAAAATCCTTCGGCATGAACTAAAATTTTACCCGTACAAATTACAAGTCGTGCAAACACTTCAGCCGGCCGACAAGCCAAAGCGCTGTGAGTTAGCGAGTTGGCTTCTCGACAATCAGAATGTAATCGATGACATTGTCTGGTCTGACGAGGCGTATTTTTCACTCGATGGGATCGTTAACACGCACCATTGCCGTATCTGGTCAGATGTTAAGCCATCAACATGCATCTCAAAATCCCTTCATTCACCTAAGTTATGTGTCTGGATGGGATTTTCTGCTAAGTTTGGACTACGACCTTTTTCTTCTCCAACACAGTGACAGCTGATTCCTATCTCCAGATGCTTAAGGAGCACGTGCGTCCTCAACTTGCGCAAAAGTGCAAATTGTCCTCCTGTATATTTATGCAAGATGGTGCCCCACCCCACTTTGCAACGAAGGTACGAAACTTCCTCGTCCAGACATTTGGTGAGCGCGTGATAAGTCGAGGGTGTGACCGAGAGTGGCCTCCACGTTCACCTGATATGAATCCTCTCGACTTTTGGTTCTGGGGATGGATGAAAGCGAAGATATACCATCATGGTAACCCACAAAGCCTGGACCAGTTGAGTGAGAAGATCACTGATATCTGCAATGAAGTCACACGCGAAGAACTTGCCGCTGGTGTTTTCGATATTATTCGGCGATTGACTGCAGTGATTGATTGCGATGGCAATCATTTCGAACACTTGATTTGAACATTTTAATCATCAAATATTGACTTCTTACTGTTATTGTATATCTTAAGCATTAAATTGATACAATAATCAAATATTTAATGTATAAATGTGAATTGACGAAGTGCGTAATTTCTACATCTACTTGAAAGCTTTTATCAGCTGCTATAGAATTAATTGATTTCTGAAGACGAGTAATCGCTATCAATTAATTGCATGTTGCCACAATTAATATCAATTGATAGATGTGCCCAATTTAAATGCAATAAACTTATGATAACATTTGATATTACTCGGCCATTGTCTAATCCGCAAGTGCCTGCATCAAATTCATTCATCACTTGCAATCTAATTACATATTCGTAATGTTGCTGTGCACTAAATATTCAAGGTCAAGGTTCGTGCTCGTGTGAACGATCTGAAATCGCTAATTTGAATTATATGCGCATAAAATAAACTGCTTGTAAATTAATGTTGTTAATTAATCTAATTATGAATACAAAACTGCAGCTACGCTACTGTACTATAATAGTAAAAGCATTATAACTGCTTACCGTTTTCCTTCCGCAATTCCTTGATCTTTCGCTTCAGTTCGTTTTCTTTTAACTCTATGCGGTTTGTCAGATTTCTTGTTACTTTCTGGATCTTGGGTCACATTGTTTGAAAAAATTGTAAGAAGTCATTAAACTTTTTTGTAGCAACTTCAAATTTTCTAGACTTTCCTCTGCTGTTTTTAGACAATGACGGGATTAGACGCAACTGTGCATGATATACCAATGAGACGACAACGACGAGGCGAAAAGGTCACTATGAAATTCTGAATTACGTCCAGCGCATTGATGAAATGGTCCGTGTTTCCGCGTTGCATGTCGATTTCCAAATAGAGACGATAGCATTAAACTTCGAGGAAAGTCGATAAATGGGCATAGGAAGAAACTGACGGCTCACGCGTTGTCGTGACATGACGTCACTGCGGTAACACACAATAGGGAAGCATGAATAATCCAAGGCCCTTGCCTTGGCATTGAAGCATGAATGTAAATATAGAATGGTACATTAATGTTTCATTAATGAAACATTACATGAAACCATACCTGTTTCATTAGTGAACATTACATTAATGTTTCACTAATGAAACATTACATGAAACCATTGCAGTTTTCATTAATGAACTTTACATTAATGCTTCATTAATGAAACATTACATGAAATTATGGCAGTTTTCATTAATGAACTTTACATTAATGTTTCATTAAAGAAACATTAAATGAAACCATTGCAGTTTTCATTAATGAACTTTATATTAATGCTTCATTAAAGAAACATTACATGAAATTATGGCAGTTTTCATTAATGAACTTTGCATTGATGTTTCATTAGATGAACCATTAGTATTTTCATTAATGCTTTATCATGAAATGCTGAAATTTCATTAGTCATTAGATGAAACATTAATGAATTGCAAAATCATTTTCGTACGGGATTGATTTTATTGAAAAATTTATAAAACAGCTTATCAAAGCTCAGCATCTAAGAATGATTTGTAGTGGTGATTTGTTTAAGAACTAGTGCTTGATGCATTCGTTTACTACAACAGAAACCATGTCCGTCCCAGTATTTTTCCGAAATCCATTTTGAGAAGAATCAGCCTTGAAAGAACTTGTCGATATTTCTTTCCGTAACTCATTAAAAATGATGATTTCAAGAATTTCATAAAATGTTGTGCTGACAGTTATGCGTCCTGTATTATTAGAGGTTATATTTGGATCTCTGCTACTTTCATGTGATATATACATTATGCCACAATCGAAATTAGACGGAATGACTGTTGATTGTTGACCTAGCTAAATATTCCAATATAATTTGACCTTCACCCAATTTCAGATATTTAACCGTTATTCCATCAGATCCATGACAAGTATTGGCATTCAATTGCTTTATAGCTAGTTTCAAATCCGAAGCAGAAGCAGAGATAGGATTTGAAAGATGAACAGATTATTCCTCTCAAATTTTTCATATACTGTACAGTAAGAAGCTCTACCTTAAAACGTCGATTCTTTATGAAGAAGCTTAGTAAAATGGAATGCAAGATCAGACATTGCTAAATTTGATGACGAATCAGTTTGCTTCATTTTGAATTTCCAAAATTGCAATGAATTTCCACAGAGAACCCATTCAAGGAATTATACCATTTTTAAGTGTTTATTTGACAGTCTCCGTGTTGCCTTACGAAATTTCTTAATATCTTTGTTTATATTCTGAATTAGTCCATATTGTGGTCTATCATTTTCTTTCCATATTTTCCACCAGATTATTTTACTTTTAACTAAATAATTTAGTTCAGCGATCCAACGGATTATAATTGTTTTCATTTGACAATTTTCTTGACACAACGTGATTCATGAGCTACAGTAGTTCTCGCAGAAATCAATGTATCAAAGTTTATCAAGTAGATATTTTCTTTCCTCTATGTAGAAGCATTTTGATCAATCAAGTTTTTAATAATTCAGCAAGTAAATTCCGATAATTTGAACATTTGATATCATCAGGCCAGTCATAATGGATTGCGATAATCTTATTCATTTGGTTATTGCCTCTACAATTCGCTGTGATCGTATTCAATCGGAATGGAAATGAGATTACGATTGGTATATGATGGACAGTATTTGATGAGATAAGTCTACCAGCACTTTGCATTCATCCACGCGTACATTATTTTTCAGAGATTTCCATATTTCCATATGATCAGTGTAGTAGGTATGTGGTAGTAAGTCTTGCCTGTTGAAGTTAATAGACTATATATTTCCACTTTAGCTGCAATTACAGACTTCACTTTTAAAATGAAGCGACCTGTCGCTCTACCAACTGGGCCGCGAAACATGCGACGATATTTGCAGGATACATATCAGGTGTCATCGCAATTATGATCAGTGAATAAATATATCACAATTGTGACCGTCGACATCACGACCAGCAGCTGAGGATCGATGTCCACCAAAGCATGTCACATCGTACATGCAATTAACAGTAAGGATGAAATTAAATGAATGATATATCTTATTGCCATACAAAAGAATTCGAACCGCTCACAGGCGACTGTCAGTTGGCAGAATGAAATCTTAAGATCAATTATCGAATCACTGTCTTGGATCCGATCCGTTGTAGCGAATTTATGATCCGGTTTATCCTATGGAAGACCTCAATGCGGAACTTGAATATTGCATCTTTCAGTCTAGTGTGAATAGTCAGAAAACTAGGTACTGAAATTTTCGGTTTATGTGTTATTCAAAATGCTGCATAGACGGTCTCTTGATTAAAAGTTTTCCCTTGAAATGTTCTTTAATTAAATTGTGTGGTAATCGTTTTCAGCGAGGAAGTTACGAACTACCAACGTGGTTAAGCGTAGACAGCGCTGACTTATTGTCTCAAATGATGTGCATTGATCCGAGAAAGCGTATATCAATAGAAGAACTTTGTTTGCATACTTGGGTAACTTATGGTTATAATGATTCTCCTGTTCAGGCGGATTCTCGATATGAGGTCAGTGAAAGTTGCGCATATACGAATGTGTTCATTTTACTAATTTTTGGATACTTTTAGTGTTCTTAGAAAGTGAAACAATGTCGTAACATAACAAAACTGGGTTCTGCTAATGAAGACCTATTTGGCTAAACAATGCTTTGTATTTTGAAAAATTTATCGTTCTTCTTTGTAGGCGAAGGAACTGGATGTTGATTGTGTTATTGAATTGGCAGTTTATCACGGAATTTCAAAAGGTCGAATGACAAAGGCTTTACAGGAGGTAAGGCTTTCGTCTTCTTCATGCATGTGTAGATTATCCTTCTAGACCTGGAATCTGGGAATTCAAGTATTAACGTTAAAGTGTGTTCTTGATTTTGATTAGCTGCTGCCATATCCAAATTGATTGATTCTGTTAGGGTCTTGATTGATTCTGTCACCTCACATAGCATTCATTGCGAGATAAAGGCATGGCTCGCAAATTTTTGTCTATTCCGTCGTTTTTTACACATGTTCCGTCTTTTTCCATCCTATCAATCAGAAATCAGTATCCCAATGCATTTTGAATTTAATTTGCATTTGAATCATGTGTTGCTCTTTCGATATTGGCAAAAATGTCCATAAATTAGACAATCAAATTTGCTTGTAGTTTAGATATTGAAATTTTCTTTTAGCAGCATTTTATCAAAACACGAGAAAAATGTAGAGAAGTTCTAAGCTGCAACTTTCATTTTATTGACCAATATTTCGGTTTCTCAACCAGCATCAGGGTCAGATAGCATTACAAAGTACATGTGCATTGTACATGTATATCTTGATTCCTCTGTGAATGCCACTCATGAATTTTAAATTTCCTCTCCAGTTAGCTTTACCTTCCTTGTAATGCTATCTGACCCTGATGCTGGTTGAGAAACCGAAATATTGGTCAATAAAATGAAAGCTGCAACTTATAACTATTTTACATTTTTCTCGTGTTTTGCTTATAGTGGTTAATCATATTCGTTCTTGAAGATCATGAAGTCTCAAATTGAGCCAAACATTACCATAGTTGTAGAAGTCATCCACACTAACATACCAGAACAGTTAGTGCTTGGAATTTTCCGTCTTTTCTTCTATCAGCATTTACGAGCTAGAAGCTATGATTTTACTACAGGGTGTCCACAGTCTGCACTCTGCAGCCGTCGGAAATTTGCCTTCAACACAATACAAAGTTTTTCAGTCGAAACACGAACACTACTGAACTCCGTCAACACGACACGAACACGAAGTCAAACCGCCTACGTCTAGCACAAAAGTAACTTGTTTTCCGAATAATTCACTAGATTGAAGAAAACAAAAGAATTAGAATTTGATTACAATTTCAGTGGTTACTGTTAAAAAGCTGTAAACATTCGATCTAATATAAAACTGCTCGTTGTGTTGCTCTGAACTCAAAGAAGCTTTCTCGTGTTTCCAACAAGCTTCGCTGCTGAAAATTGCTGGCAGTTGAGGTAGCTGTGGTGGCAAGAATGTTGATGGTTAAAACTAGGGTTGCACCAGATATCCGGTAGCGAATAGTGCATCTATGAAGCCTCAACATATTCATTGCCAGTTAATTGAGTATGACATAAATTTCATAATATTATTATCTAAATGATAATTGATATTTTCATTTTCAAAGATAATTGTTTCAAAGTAAAAACAATTCGACTTTTGTCTCATCTTGGTCCATGTCGAAATCACCATCATATCTGAAATTCAAAGATTAAGTTTCATTCGCATTTACTTGTAAAATTAGCTTACGATAAATATATATACATATTTATATATTTCATAAAGATTGCAGAGTGCCATGGACAAGTCTGTGGATATTTCTCTTCACAATATGCATACTGCTGCGGCTACACAGTGCAGTCTCCTGAGTATAGCCTGCGATGTACAGGGTGTCTACAAGGCCTGGATATCCTGGATAAATCCTGATTTCATCGAAATTGAAAGTTGTGAAAACGTTCTGAGCTGAATTTTTAACGTTGATAGTAATGTAAATAAAATGTAATAATGGTTTTCTGTGACTTTGTATTAGTTCGTGATTTTCGCATTCGTTTGCTAATGTAAACTATTGTCTGTGTGTGTTTTCTTTCTGTTTCTGGTTGTATGAGTTAATTTAAGCTTTTTTCGCTTACATGAATTTTTGAACTCGGTGGATGTCTCAGACTTCGAAAACAGATTGACGACTCCTATTTTTTAGTTGCTCTTCAATGCTTCAGTGCTTCAATGACTATCAGTTAGTGAATTTTGTTCGTCGGAGTGGTCACACGATGCAAATAAAAATGTTATTCTCCTAATTCGCATTCGACAGCTGATTGTGACTGCCGGAAGAATGAAATGACTATCAGTGAATCTTGTTCGTCGTAGTGTCGACGTTCCCACATCATTGACCTCAACCACATTATCTTCAATGAATGCTGATGCATCTTCATCGATGCACACAAGTGACATTTTACCATTAATCCGGAAACGAGAACGGCTCCTATCACAAAAGCTATGATCTAGCATGTCAAAGCAGAAATAATTTGTGCCTTGGATATGGTAAAGAAACACCGTTCACAACGATCATGTGATGATCAACAATCTACATTTCAATCGATGTTCAAGAACCACCCTGTTGTTGACAACTTCTAAATGCCAAAAAATAAGTTGTGGTTTTCGGATTATCTGCACATTTTCAGAAAGAGATGCTAGCCAGAGTACCAAGGAGTTTATTATATCTGTCGATGAGACATTAGACAAAATTGTTCAAAGGGGACATCAAGATCTGTGGATTAGATATTTCAACGAACAGTGGTGTTGTAGTTAGTGAGCATGCAACGTCAGCCTTTCTCACTCACTCGAAAGCTGAAAACATATTTGAAAGTGTCAATAAAGCATTGGATAAAATTGGTGGCTCATTTGTTGATGTCTTCAATAGATTGTTGCAAATCAGCATGGCAGTCAATCATTTCAACGAAGATTTTCTGAAAAATTTCAGCAGTGTGGAAAGGAATTGCTCCAAACAGGTGCATGCTCGTTACATGTCATGCGTCAGTATGTATTGTCATGCGTTGTATGTCATTGCAGTATGGATTGAAAAAAGTACTTGGGATTTGTCAACTTTACTGCAAAGCATGTACTACCTTTTCAAAGATTCTCCTGCACGCAGGGCTGATTATTGGCCACACATACTACAGGTTGAACTACATTTCCTAAGTCTTTTTGCAAATGCGGTTGGGTAGAAAACAATGATATATGTAGCGGAACAATAGAGATTCTGCCGAACATTGAGAAATATTGCGTCGATATGAAACCTCAACCCCATGTAGCATCATTCTCGTAGTCGTTGACACGTTGTTTTTCAGCTCCCTAGCGTCTCAGTTTGAGCCATTTCTACGGGGGTTTCAACACGACAAGCCTATGATTCCATTTTTACACGCTTTTCTCATGGGGCTTGTCACAGATAATGTACATTGAAAAGATTCGTTAAGACATTGGTTATGCCGGAGGTGGGGACAGGCGCTTCCAAAATTCTGATACGTGATCTGAAGAACGATGCAAATCTGTAGGAAATATCGCAAGTGGATCTGGAATTCGGAGCCAAACGCAGCATCCCAAAGAATTCTCATCCACGCAGAATGATGGAGTTCGGTCAAGCCGCTCGCTATTGCCTTATTGCGATAGTGGATAAAATACTTGAGAGGAGTGCGCTGAAACACGATCTTGTTAAATACGCTGCATCACTCTCTCCGCGTGTCATTTTGACCAAGTCTTTAACGATTTCCGAAAAGCGTTTTGACATTTATTGAACAGAATGATCGATTCCAACTGCATGTCTGTATCTTAGGCTGATTCGGCGAAGCAGGAATATTCCAACTTAATATAATCTCATCTAACGAAATGTGAACTTCAGGTAAATTTCGTTGGCATTGCATGTATCAATACCAAAATTTAACTGAGTGATGTTAATTTGACATCGACAAACATCGATTGGACGACTTCTACTGCAGTCTTCTATGAAACAAAGAAAGTTTTCAACACCTGTGGGCAGTAGTGAGGAAGATATTGGTCTTATTTCATGGTCAAGCGGAAGTAGTTGGTTTCAGCATAAACAAGGATATGCTAAAAGAGAATCTTCATGGGAGTTCTATCTTGTCGCAACGTGTGGTCCATAACGCCACTCAGTATTATGGAGGGGTTCTATATGTTTCGCTAACTGCCTCATTGATCGTATCGGTTAAGTGTTCATCCTGGTGCACGTGTCATGGCACTCAAACTAAAAAGAAGATCAGCAAGCTAAGAAAGACAAACGTGTTGCTGACCGGGATTGTGAATTTAATAAGATTGAAACTCAAAATTCGATCAAAAAAGAGATACGATGTGAACTTGACGATCAAGCTAGGGTGCTAAAAAGTTGAAGACTAGCTTGTGACCACTTGAAGACCTGATAAAAGCGTGATTCGCTTTATAACTGTGTTTGAAAAATATAGCATCGTTATTTTTAAGCCTTAGTGAGACAAAACGATTTTACGGCTATGATTAATGCTTTGGCATTAGGCCTTGCTTGGTATTAGACACAAAAGAAACAGCAAAAAGATAGATACGAAATACATGTACTAGTAGGTAACGGTACTGTTAAAATGGCGATAACACGAGATGGTCATTTTATGACTATCATAAAAATTTTGATAATTTCCTTGATTTTTGCAATGACATCTCCTGGATATCCTGGATATCTCCTGGATTTGAAAATTCCTGATGTAGTAGACACCCTGGATGTAGGCCGAAAGATCTCGCGCTTGAAAATAAACGCTTTATGTCAATAAATGAGGGAAACCTCTGCTTGAAATAATGTTCATTCAATTTCTCTCTATTTCAAATAATGGATATTTTAAGGTAAAAGCGATCAACATGCGTGTAAATGTACAGTATACAATGTCATTACATAATAGTTGGTTAACATATGAACTAGCAAAACCACTATCCGGAGCAACCCTAGTTAAAACAAGCTATTCTGCTCAGGATCGGATACTGGGCAGCGCGCTTCACCCACCAGAAAGTGTCCGCACAGAAGGCGATTGATACTCGCGGTTTGGCCATGTATTGGTCAACAATATTGCATCCTTTAGTCACTCTATCCGTGCAAATGCAAAAAAGAATGCTTTTCATCGATCCTTCGTCGTGGAATTAAGCAGATTGTAGACAGATTATGTCATTATACATAAGAACATGTTAAGTTATCAAATTATTTCGACTTAAAAATTGTCATGAATCCTTGTCAACAGGAAAATATAAAATGACTCAAATTGTAAAAACACGAACACGAATGACGGCTGAACACGACTCAAAACACGATCGTGTTTGTGTCATGAATGCATACCTCTACTCCACTGTACGCGAAATTCACGTGCACTAAGTCTCATAGTGCTGGTCACTTGATTCACTTGATTGTGCTGGTCGCAGATTCACATCCCTTGAAAGTAGTGTCATAGTACCGATCTCTATCATTTTGCAGCTGTGCAGTAGCACATGATATCTAATATCTTATTGTTTACGGTCTATCAGTTCTGCAATGCCCGAAGAATAAGCAAAACTCCTCAAAAGCATCGTACTTAAGATATGATTACCGTGCTGCAATGTCCACCGTTCAAGACAATGGGGCACTGCTTAGCGCAGGCTTTCAAGTATGCCTTCTTTATCCTATTTTTTCTGTTTTTTTCTCTCGAAAACCTACTTCAAGGTGACCACTTGTTGCAAAATTTCGAAATGGTTCGAATTGATGCGAAATTCGGTCCCTGGTTTGAAAAAGTACGGAACTGGACCTATGCAGTCATATATTCTCTGCCATTACTACTTAAATGCATGCTCACTACTAATTGCAAATTCAAAATTCTAACTGAAAAAGCACTTTTAGTTGTACATGTATATTGATCCAAAAATGACTTCGAAGTAATGCAGTTAAATTGTCACGCTTTCAATCATCGTGCTCAGCTTCTCTTGTACGAGTAGGTATATTTTGCAATTCCTTAGTCAGGATCCGCTCTTGCACCCTTAATTAAAGAAATACTTGTTGAATTATTGTCAAAGAACTCTCCATTTGCTGTTCATGTCGTGAGGCAACATACTACGGAACATACTACAGTAAAGTTAGACTTGAATATTGGCTTATTCATTTCGTCTAGAATGAGAGGAAAGTCCGTTATCTGACCACTACAGAGATGCAAACTGATGTCGCGATGTAGAATCATTCCTTCATGGAGATCACGAGAAAACAAACCTGAGGGATTTGAAACTCGTCTCCTCAGAGGCGGCCTACAAATCAACATATGTGTCATGGAAGAACTCTCGTTGAATGATTTGGATTTAGTTCATGTAATGACAGACAATTGCGCTGCGATGAGAGGTGTCAGGGACGGTTTTGTCTCAAAGATGAAGCGAATTTCCCCAAGCATGATAAACGTTGACGGGTGCAGTTGTCACAGAAGTAATCTAGTCAGCAAAGAGATGACAAACAAGTTTGATTTCTTGAAGCAAATTATCGCAGTTGTTGATTCTCTCTCTAAATTTGTTGAAAACTGACCAGAGGTTCGCTCGTTGGTTAGGCAATGCAATGAATCCACCACGAAAACAAAATTCCGAATTATTGCGAAACGAGATTTTTTGAACCTGCATCTCGTTTTTGAAGCAATCTGACACCAGTTTCCAGTTGTTCAGAAACGTGCGCCTGGATACCGAAGTAAGTCAGTTGAAAGAATTGATGCATATAAAATATCTATTAAACTTGGATCAATTCGTAATTCACACGAAGCCCATTCATCACTTCACGCGAAAAGTGCAATCTGTCACCGGAAGTGTACACGATGTGTTGCAGCTGCTATTGGAGCTGATTTCGAAGCTATTGATGTGACTTGTTTACACAGCTGCGCTGTCAACGAAAGGTTATTTTACCAATTTGTTTGAAAACGAAAACACTCCTCGCAAATTTGTCTGCAAATCCAATGAGTTGGTTTATTCAAAGAACACTCCTACCGTATACACTGATTTATGTGAGGCTAACGAAACAGATCTTCAGCGCATCCAGACAACTGGGGGCGATTGAATGAATACATTCTCCACAGTGTAGTGATTCGATTCACGCCGTTCCTTGCATCGTTGATGGTGAGGAAGTGTCACATGTTGCTCAAGCGGATCAAAGATTTCAACGAAAAAAGTTTGAAAAGTTGAAATTTCTTGTTGTGGAAGTCAATTTATCCTCAACTGATCTCGTCGATGAGTACGCTCGTTTGATTATGTCACATGGTGAGGATGTTGCCTGCCTGTCAATTGTCTATGAGAAAAGACTTCTGTTGAAATACCCACTTTTGACTAAACAATGTGATGGTGTTGTGCCCCACAACATGATTGTCGAACCGGGGTTCAGCAAAATGACATTTTTCGAGGATATTAATCAGTCCAATAACAGTTTGGAAATGTATATAATGCTTTTCGCATGATCTCCGATTACTTTGATCAAGACTCGTTTGAAAATTTTCAGCCACTACCATAATTAATGAACAGGCATAATCTGACGAGTCACGAATACAAGGCCTTTTGCGAAGAAAACAAAATAAAAACCTGGACAGAAGTATCGTTGGTGAGACAATGAGGTGTGAAGTTGGTGTTTTATAAAAGGAAAACGACTGAGGAGATCAGATTACAGATGCAAGCAGTCGAAAAAGGCATTCGTGACGCAGAAGAAGAAAGTTAGAATTTAAGATACAAAGTGGTGGTGATACAAAGCGCCGAGACAAAATTTCAAATGCTATTGTTTCCAGTGTGTTTGATTAATAAAACTTAGAATCAATCGAATTACGATCACTTCTAGCCGTGAACTAACCAAAAAAGAATAATCGTTTTGATCTATGATTTATGTGGATGTATTAACCTTTTAATGCTGACTTCAGATAATTGTCCACTTAATATTCAATTGATATTCTATTAATTGTCGGCAACAATCAACAATGATATCAGAAAAATAATCCCTCATTTTTAATTGACATTAAAGAATCGGTTGAAAACATTACAGTTTTTTCAAATCATAGCTACGAGATTTTTACTCTTTTGTTGTTGTTTTTCTAATAATTCAGAAAAGTTTTTGATCACATATACACGTAGATGTAATTCTATAAATATTGAATATTTTCATAATAGATGCAGGTAAACCAAGGATTTGTTTCCAGCACTAATTTTAGTTTTTTATATCGCTTGTTATAACGTGGTTGGTGAACCCTTCTTACTATGTTTTGAAAAGAGATAATATACCAAAGAGTATATTGTAATTTTCTTGCACATACATTTGTGACAAAATGTAAATTGCTCATTTCATGCATGTTTGCTTTTATTTTGTTGGTACATGTACAACGCATCATTGTGGCATCGTTGCACCAGAATTTAACTATTCACACGACGCAGGGTTAGGGTTATACACCACCGAACCCCCGTCTGTCCGAATGCGCCTACGGCAACGTCCTACGCCGCGCTCACTCAGCTGTGCCTGGTCGCTGTGCGTGTTTTCATACTTTCCGCGCTCCATGGTTCGAAATTTGCGCTGGGTGAAGTGGTCACCTTGCTACTTTTACCTACATCTTTGATGTTCTATAATGAGCATGACTTTCGATGATGATAACAAGTTTGACGAAGAAACTATAGAAGCTATTAAAGCTAAAATTCAAAATATCGAAGCCATCAAATGCCTCTTCATCATCAAAGTATTCATCCAATCACCCTTCATCCCATTATATTGCTCATTTATTATCAGAGTCATCACTGAAGCTTTGTAGCGAGGCCGGTTGTGATGCGACTAGAGCTGGAACGATTCGCCAATATTCAAAAATGTTGATTAAGATTAAAGTTTTCAAGAGTTTGATTATGATTGATTAAAGTATTGAAGAAAGTGATTATGATTAAGGCGGCCATAGGCTTGATTATGATTACGATTGATCAAGGCATTCGAAATTGTGATTATGATTAATGTGATCAGACGCTTTATCTTGAACACTGGGTAGGTTGAATATGATGATGATTACGGCTTTCAGACGCTCTGTCGAGTCAATGATAATTATAGTGCGTCTAAGTAAGAATTTCAATCGTGATGAAAATGATTAATGCTGTGCAGTGATAGCAGTTTTAATTTAAACTTATCTCCTTGTATAATTAATAAGCTTACTTAATTTCTATTGCTGTAAATTATTCGAATTTTTCAGAGCCATCATAGCGTACAAATTGACTAAAATATCGAACCCAGTAGTCTATTGAGTATAGTTTGATTACCTAAGGTAGAAGTAAAGAGAAAACATCAGGAATTGATCACTGTTCAATTGTTTTTAAATTGAATGGAATCACGAGACATATCCAGAGACCTAGTTGGTCAATCAAAAATGTCTATAGGATGCTTTAAACTTTTCAAAGTTTGTAAAATGTTTCGGAATTTGCAAAAATCATCACGAGATTCTCGAACGATTTGTTGCTCATAGACATTCGCTTTAAACGGTTGATATTTCCTGCGACACTAAACAATCTCTCACTTGAGGCGGACGTAGCAGTCATGCCGAGTATATCCTTTGCAACACTCGCGAGAGCCACACAATGACGCCCTTTGGTAATTGCGACATCTTTCCAGAATTTGAGAGGATCAGCTGAAGGCGGAGATCGTGTGTCCGGGAATAAACTTCTTCCGCCTTCGCACTTCTTTTTTACCAGTGTTGGCTGCCTCGTTCCAGTGCATCCTCATCGTCCAAGAATTTAAGAAGTCTCACCCTCTTCGCTGGACTTGGAGCAGGTGCTTCTGACTCATGGCCACTCGAGGTGTCATTATCGACGGACTACTTGATAATCGCGATTCGTCGACGGATTTCATCTTAAGCTTCATCATCAGCTGCTTCACCAAGCCCAGTTGTTCGAAGTGACAGATTCAAGACTGCGGCTACCTTATTGTCTAGTGTAAAACACTGATTCAAGCGCTTTTCGATCGATACGTTTAAAGCATGGTAGAGTGTGGCAGTAAAACGGAGATTCCTCAAACAGCTCGTTTATGCATCTCTTAATGCATGCGATGTATGGGACACTGTCACCTTCCGTGTTGACTGTGGCTTCAGCAAGTGGGAGGAGAGTGGCAACAAGTTCCCTCAACGTTTGTCTGTCCGATCGGAGCCACTTTGGACCTGTGATCTGGCCCAAGGACAGAAATTGCCCTGTATAGAATATTCACTGCTTCAACATTTCTGAGGACACTTTCGATCATCTTGAGTTGAGAATTCCAGCGTGTTTTAACGCTTTGATGAAGAACTATCCCAGCCTTGCGAAGCAGAGGTGCTGTTACGGTCGAGCGACGTAGAGTACTCACTGCAATGGCAACAGATTTTAAAGCTAGACCAAGTGGAGAGTTTAGTTTCACCGAGGATAAACTCCACCGAGCAGCAGGACGTCATGATCGTCGTCCGGGTCAACTGCGTCAGTGAATGGGTCTGCATTGTCTTCATCAGGGTAATCACTAAAGTCCTGTGGTTGTGAGTCGAATGCAGTTGAGGCGAGGCACATTTGTGGTAGACTGACATCAAATGCTTTCCGCATATTTGAGGCATTGTCGCAAACGATTTTCTTCACTTTGCTACTTATTTTGAATGTAGATGTTATGTCATTGCAGATGTAAACAATGTTTTCCGCGGTGTGGCGTTCGTCGAATCTCTGGCAGGCAAGCACGGTTTTACGAATAACGAACTCATCATCAAAATGAGTTGTGATTCCGACGAATGATTCCATTTGTCGACTTGACCAAATGTCTATCGTAGCATGTAATTGAGTCACATTCTCCAATTCCGTTATAATAATTTCGCGAATCCGCTGAGCAGTTTCAGGTGCGAGCTTGTTGCGAACGGTGGCGCGACTAGGTATTGAGAACCTGAGTTCCGCTGCGAGAAGGAATTCACGGAAGTTAGGCATTTCAGTCACACAGAGGAAGGCCGTCGACTGCGATAGTTCCGAGTAGGTGATGAACCAGTTTTTTCTGTTTCGGGTGGCACGCAGAGAATAATAATAATAATAATAATAGATCTTTATTCGTCAAAACATATGGCGGTAATGACATGATGGAATTCAATACAGTGGCAAATTCATGAATGTACAGAGTACTTTACAAAGGAGGAATTGTACATGGCAGAGCGTCGACGGAGCGGTAGAAGCCGCCTGGTGTGTCTAATACCGGTCTTCTGGTTGCGTGTGATGAAAAAATCTGCCAGCGGATGAGTCTCTTTGTCTCTTGCAATTTTGCGTATAAGTTTCACACATGATTTGTCTAACATGTTCTGCAGGCTGGGGACATTTGCAGATACAGATGCCCACCTACGGGCTATGCGATCCAAACGAACAAGCTAAATTTGTCTTCCTTTCGTGGGAAGTAGGTGTCGATGCAACGATCTTGATCTTCGACGTAACGCTAGAGGTTGAGGGTTTTATCAAAGCTTTCTCGCCACCAATCTTCCCCTAGGTTGTCAGATAGCGTTGATAAACACTTCTATGAGATTTAGTCTTTAATTGATAAGGTTGGAGGTCCGTCCATCGTGCTTAACGATACTACCACACGTGTGGCACTTCGCTGACCTCTCAGTATTCTCGCTCGGTAGATAGATGATCGTCATTATTTCGCTGTCCGGCAGTTTTTCTTCTGTCTTCGTTTCTGGCCCCACCATTATTACGAATTCACTGAAGCACAGATGCGGTGAAGATGAGATGACTTTCCTTTCAGTGTTCGATGCCGGGAGCTTAAGTCGAAAGTTCGCTGTGCAGCGTCAAACAATAGGTCACGTGACCTGTAGAGAAGATATTCCATGCAAGGCGTGAGGGCATGTTCATGACTGTATATTAGTGATTGGCACTCTGTGCGACATCGTGTACTTACGCAGTTTAGCTGTCACTCTGGCATCGGCGGCCGAGCTATGATCTCAAATGATGTTTGGATGACGCAAATCAAAGCTAATCAAATTTGCTGATTAATTGACGTGGTTTTGATTATGATTAATGATTGATTAAATTTTAAAAAGCATGATTATGATTGAGATTAATGTCATCATCAAACCAGTTTGAATCCGCTTTTGTCCCCGACGAGCGAGGGTGGCCGGATGTACTTCATTGCACAGAAACCCTTCTCACACCTTCTCTCCATTTTGTCCTGTTCTGTTTTCCCCGCTTCCGCTGTCCCTAAACTTCAAAGTTAAGTGCCTTCTGGAGAATGTCGCCCTCTTCCCTCCTCAAAACGTGACCGTACCAGCGGACTGCATTCGATTTCGCCAACTGCCCGATTTCCTCTTTCAACCCTCATCAAAATGTTGCTATTCTTTCCATGAGTTTCGTCCCACACATTGCTCTGATCATCGCCCTCTCAGTCCTCCTCAAAATACTCATTTCAACCTCTCGCAAGCACAAAGTCTCACTACCATGTAGTATCACTGGCCTTACGCAACTCCGATATACTATCCGGAGTAATAATGATTGAAATAAATTTCAGTTACGTAATTATGATTATGATTACAAAAAGTCAATTGATTAAGATTTTGATTGATAAATCCAGCTCTAGATGCGACACAAATATTGATTAGTGAAAAACTCTATAATTTACAACATTTTGCGGCTCCTTCCTTTTGAAAGATAGTTGTCTATTAGCTTGATGTTCAGGACTTTCTATTTTCAATTTTCAGAAGCTAACGGAAGTCTGTTTGCGGAAGAGTCAATGTGATGTAACTATACGTGATGTACCGTTGAGAGAGACAAAACCGATCGCGAGAAGAAGTGACGTTGGATCACGTCACTTCTAATCAATATATTCAAATATTCTTATCATTGAAGCATTTGAGCATTTTCCAAGTATCATTTGGTTGCTGTTCTGTTTTATTGACCCATTGAAATTAACAGGGTTTCCGCGCTCCTGGAAATTCCTGGAATTTCGGAAATGGTTTTCCAGGGCTCTGGAAACTCCTGGAATTTTGAATTTTTGCCTAACCTGGAAACTCATGGAATTTTATAAATATGTGGAGTTTTATAAGTGAGGGCATTTCTACTTGATCACTAGAAGTTTTTAATGGAATTTTTCAATTCATACAAAGTTAATGTAATGAATTCATTCACATTCTTGGTTTTGTTGTAAAAGAAATGTCTTGCTATGCATTTTAAAGACGGTCTTGTCAGTCTTTTTGCTTCAGGAAATATAATTAACTCTCTTTATTGCAGTCTGTAGTGTATAAAAGAAACAGCTCGTGCATTGGAACATTTTGAATACCGGCAGATGTGGATTTGAAATGAAGCCTTGAATATCGTATTCATTTTATCTTGCATTTGGGTCTGTGCGCTAACGCACCTGCGGCACGGCTGCAAAATTTGGAAAAGCTTCCCTGAAGCACTTATTTAAGCATAGACGAAATATAACTTGCTTTGCGTTCTAGATTGTCGTGGGATAGTCAATTAAAATATCAAGATTTTGTAGGCGGTGTCTCTATCCTTCATGAGAAATATTTACATTTTCTAGAATTCAATGCAAATTTTATCGAATAGGATAGTATGGAAAATTCTAACAATGTTAAAAAATTTTAAGCATGCTTGCAAAGGCATTCTTTAATTCTATTTTTCTTTTTTGACTGTCATCATACTTGTGCGTTTGTATGACAGTTCTAATGAAAATTCTAAACTCTAAGAAAAAAATTTAAATTCTTGAAAACTAGATGAAAATAGAAATTATGTAGATATGCAAAATGATTGAAAGAATAACAATGACTAAATTGCTAAGTCAGTGGCGGATGAAACGTTGGGTTTTTAATTGATTCATTTTAAAATGATATGCAGCAAAGAAGGAGTTTATTTTTTTTCAAAATAACTGAACAGATCAAGAAATGCAGACAGGTTCGAAGCAATATCACGTCTGCAAATTACACTGCGGATGGTCAAGATCTCTCGACATAGCGATCGGCTTCAAGCAATGAAGGAGAAAATCTTTCGGACGAATCCCTGGCCACTGGAATGCCAAGATAGCCTTCATCTCAGCAAGAGGAGCACTGCAGGGTATGTCTACGCTGTATTCACTGAGATTTCAAAATTATGAGGTCGCGGGAATCGGGATTCTGTGGCCTAAAATGACTTACCATGAACTTGAATTGCCGAATTTTCGTCAGCTTTCATATTTTCTCTCATCATCTGGAAATACATCGTTTTTTTATGACACTAACGTGATTTTCAAAAGGTTTCATTTTCCTGGTGTAGAAATTTATTGTGAAGTGAATTGATATTTGAAGCTTGATTATTATGGAGCTTGACTTGATATAATAAATAGAGTTGAGTCATGTTCTCGTAGTTGGATTAATTATGCTGTATGCTTAAAATATCAACTCTCAATTTGCTGTGGCTAAGATAACAGACAAAATGAGTCAATTGTAATTCAAGCTTTACAGTAAAGCATCAATTTGATCGAAATTCGTAAATTTAGGTGAACTGGACCGAGAACCGGTGCAGCGCGCACAACCCTAATTTTTAGTGATATTATTTATTTTTGGAGATTATTAAGCATGATACGACTGACCATATACATGTACAACGACATTTGCTCAGTGAAGTGAGTGTTAGATTTCTGAAGAAGTATTTATTTGTTCTTTAACTGTTTTTTTTTGTCGCCTAAAAATACATTGAGAGGATGTGCTGGAAGGACAAATGAACAAATTAGAAGATGAATTGAAATAAATATGTCAAATCCTTTTTTATCAGATTATTTTCTTGATTTTCTTGACTTTTGAGCCACATTGTGACATCGTACTTTGAGTACCTGAAATATATAAACCGTTTCAAATCATAGGACCAGAGTTCATGAATTATAAGGACTGGTCAGATTCACTCGCGATTCGTATTAAGGCTGAAGTGGAAAAGTACGTTAAAGCTATTTGACAATCAATTACTTTATCTCTTGCATATGTAATGCAAAGAACTTGTATTTGGTACAGACTATATCACAAATTATGCAAACCTCCTGGAAAACTCCTGAAAATATAATCAGAAAGCTCCTGGAAACTCCTGGAAAAAAATCATTGAAAACCACGGAAACCCTGGATTAAGCATTTTGAATTTCCATTTTAATTTTCTGTTGGTAATGTTTGTAAAGTACAAAATCACATCTGTTATAGGCATCATGTCTTCGATTTACAAGATGTTTAAGCTTCGGACTAAAGTATGACTTTTCACATCCAGACATTTTAGCGTTGGTACATGGAATGGTTTTAACGTATCGCAAATAACATCATGAAACATTTGGCACTTATCATTTACAGAATTTTTACTCAAATAAAGATTCATGCCATGGATTCAAAACATGACTTTGACGGAAATCATAATGGTACACAACTGTTGTATGAATGACTTACTCCGGAAATAGGAGTACAAAATATAATGTGAAATATCGAGTGAACAACTTTTGGGTATTCTCGAGAACCTTGATGCTGCTCCGCATGTCGATTGCTTCTCCGTTTCATCCGAAGACTCTGAGACCTTACGTAGAAGAGTAAGGGCAAAGCTGATCGACGGGGACATTTCCGGAGCCGTCAGAGTCATCGCATCCGACGATACGATTGCGCATCCGACTGACAAAGTTGTTGAACTCCTTCGAGAGAAACACCCTCCCGGTCCTGATTGTGTCAATTACTGTGACTCTTTCGACACCCCACAGATTGTAGTGACCGACGCCGATATTGAAGCTGCTCTCAAGTCCTTCCCCGGAAGCAGTAGTGGTGGGCCGGACGGATTGAGACCCGGTCACCTTCGCGACCTCACAGGACATGCTGCCTACGAATCGGGACGCCGCCTCCGAGCTTCAATCGTCGTCTTGATGAGAGGACTCTTCAATGGGACCGTGTGTACTTTCGGAAGAGACTTGCTTTTTGCTGCGAACCTCATTGCACTACGGAAGAAGGACGGTGGCATCCGGCCCATCGCCGTCGGCAACGTCTTTCGTCGCATAGCTGCCAAAATCGCTAGCCGCGCCGTGTGTATATCTTTGGCACCACAGCTCCGCCCCGTCCAACTTGGTGTCGGCATTCCTGGTGGAGCGGAATCCGCCGTTCACGCAGCTCGGGAGTACATCTACCGGAACCGCAATACATCAAAGCTGCTTGTTAAGCTGGATATGCATAACGCTTTTAACTGAGTGAAGCGAGAACATATCCTGATGACCGTCGCGCGTCGCTGTCCCGAGATCGGCCGACTGGTGCGTCTCTCTTACGGCAGTCCGACCAACTTGCTTGCAGGAAAAGCAATCATCAAGTCTTCCTGTGGAGTTCAGCAGGGTGACCCGCTTGGCCCGCTCCTTTTCGCCCTCTGCGTCGATGAAGTAGCCAGATCCGCCAAGTCAGAGTTCAACGTATGGTACCTTGACGACGCAACGCTCGCTGGACCACCCGACCTTGTCTCCGACGATCTGAGGAGGATCATACCCGTCCTCTCAACGATTGGTCTGCAGGTGAATCCGACGAAGTCGGAGGTGATCCAACTATCTGAGTCGAATGTTCTTACCACACAAAACATCAGTACCCTATTCGATTGCTTGCCAGGTGCTCAAATCACCTCCATAGACTCCGCAGTGGTCCTCGGCTCTCCTTTGCATCGGCAGGGAATAACATCTGTGATTCGACAGAAGAGCGACACCCTGTCCAGAATGGCGCTACGACTACAATCTGTAGATCGTCATACCGCTCTCTTCCTCTTGAAAAACTGCCTCTCCAGGCCGAAGCTTCTGTACACTCTGCGTAGCTCGCCTTGCTTTGTGGAGGAAGGCGGCCTGTCACACTTCGATGAGGTCTTGAAATCGGCGGTTTCCTCCGTCTGCAACGTTGACTTTGACGACACAGGTTGGAGGCAGGCTACTTTGTCGCAGAAGTATGGCGGACTTGGTCTCCGATCCGCGTCAGACATCGCTCTTCCCGCCTTCCTGTCATCTTCATTTTCAAGTGCATCTCTGATCTTCGACATCCTCAAGTCAAAAGACAAATTGAGTAGCCATAATTCAGCTCTTGAGGTGTGGTCCTCCTCCCGTCTGAGTGTTCCAGATAAGCGCGATATTCAAAGTGAATGGGACAAGCAGCTAGAGATGTTAAACAGGGACCACCTCCGTCACGAACTCGACCAACATCGACTTGCATGCCTAGCTGCTGCTTCTCAGCCGTACTATGGTGCTTGGCTTCAGGCAGTGCCTTCGACGTCGACCGGTACCCTTCTCGACGATGAGACAACACGCCTGGCGGTGGCACAGCGTCTCGGTTTGAGTGTATGTGAGCCCCACCCATGCCGTTGCGGTGGCACAGTCGACAAGCGGGGCCGTTGTCGTGTCGTCGCAGTGCCGGCCGTTTCCCGAGACACACGGCTATCAAGGACGTTGTGAAGCGAGGGCTGGATGCAGCAATGGTGGCGTCGTGTCTCGAGCCCGTAGGACTCGATCGTGGCGACGGCAAGCGTCCAGACGGGTTGACTCTTTTCCCCTTTTCTCAAGGAAAGTCGCTAGTCTGGGACGCAACTTGCGTCGACTCTTTCTCGTCTACTAACGTGTATGGCTCAGCAGTGGAGGCTGGTTCCGCTGCCACCAAAGCGGAGAAGGCAAAGCTTTCCAAGTACGCCGCCTTAGCTGATCGCTTTGTCGTCCAACCCGTAGCCGTCGAAACGTCTGGTGTCATCGGGCCACTGACACTACCATTCCTCAAAGAAATTGGACGACGTATTGCGTTGCAACGCAATGATAGCAGAGAGAGAGAGAGAGAGAGAGTGGCTCTTTCAGCGGCTATCTCTTGCTATCGTCCGCGGCAACGCTATCGCTATTCGACTAGCTGGACGGCTTGATGAACAGTGATTGACAATATTCGATTTGTATTTTATTTTATTTTATAGTGATCTGAGATTTTTGAAACTGTTGTAATACACATTTTCGTGTAATCCAGAGGTCTGCTTCATAGAAAAAAGAATAATTTCGATCATTCCTGTATCCATAATTAAAGTTTAATGATATAAAT